>JABASC010000768.1:0-32161 GCA_019776185.1 Plutomurus gul | reverse complement strand
AACTACATATCATTTATTACATTAGTGCATACTAATTACAATGTTACATACTCTGTTTGTTCCTACTCTGTACATCTAACAAAATCGTTCGTTGAAAAGCTCCTAGAAAAAAAATTAATGATATAATAATATATATATAGTATAATAATAAATAAGTACTACGCAAAAATAACTAGCAAAAAATGAGAATATTAAGGCTAATTGGCGACACTGGATTACTGTAGAACTAATTTCGCGTATGCCTTTTTTACGTGTTGGTCTATCTTTCGGACACTGGTATGAAAGTATCAGTTAATTATGGAATTGGTTATAAAATGCATATGTGCGCATAAGGACTGACGTCGTCGTGTGATGAAACGATGCGGTAATTAGAGTGTGTGCATACTTCTGGTTGATGTGGACGTGGAATTGTATGTAGTATATAATACCCAGGCAGGCCAGCCAAACAAGCCAGTCAACAAGGTCTCTAACTATGATTATACCTACGTAACTAATAAGCATGCGAATGAGGATGAAGTACAATTGATGTTATTGAGTTGTGGTTGTTAGTTGATGGTGATGTCAGTTTGTCGGTTTGTCCATAGCAAAAAAGATTCTCTGTAAACATGCAAGTGGATATTTTCGTCGTTTATTCTCTTTGCTTCTTCTTACTTTGTCTTCTACTATCAGTAATACTAATGCTCTCTTTATAAATGTTACTTATTTGATACTTTGTAATCGTTGGTCGCCAGCACAGAATGCAAAGTTTTATCTTTAACTTAGGAGATTTGTGATAATGATATTAGTGTTATTATGTAAGTCTTATCTTTTATCTCCTCTGTAACATCTCTCCCTTGCCTAATGTGGCCAGATTCTATTACAAATACTCTATTAGTGTGCATTAATTGTATTTGTCGTTCCGACATGGCATTTGTATAACTATTTATATTTTCGTGGTCTTTCTGTTTGTTGTCTTTCTCAGTGTGTGTGTTGTTGCTAATAAATGTATCTCAATATACTTTAGGTAGTAGTAGGTTGCTCAGCAAATAAAGTTTTTCCCATTTATTTTTTAACGTTCGAGTAAGTAGGATTAGTGGAGAATGACGTGTTGTGTTCCTCTGTGTGTGGAGGAATGGATGTAAATACGTAAAATAACAGTGATCTTGCTGATATCTAGCTTGACTATAAACTATTACGAAGAATTTCGTTTGTATGTGAATTGTGTCCTGTCTTGTCCTGTCCTGGATGTACAATTCTCTCTGCTCTCTCTCCTCCTCTCTCTGTGTATACAGTGTTGTACTTATTTATGTGGTGTTTGTTGTGAATGTATATGTAGTGTTGAATATACAGTATATACTAGGGACATGTAAAATGTCGAGAGAGAAGTGAAAAAATATTCTGCAACGAATTAAATAACATCACACACTCTTGAACATGTTCGTGAATGTTGGTGATAAAAAATGTCATGTGGTGTGATGAGAAAAGGCTGAAATGGAAGCACCATTGCTTTGCTTTCCACCATATATACACGATGTCATCCCATGGTTCATTGTACCTCAAACTTTCCAGCTCTTCTCTCTCTTCTACTAAATAGTTGAATTCAGCTGAACTGGTGAACGACAATGTGTAAAAGTAGTAGTTTGATTCAATTGGTTTGTTAGATCACAATACTCTGTAGTAGTGTGTGTACTGTATACGAGTAATACACACAAATACTTACATATGTAGACGTACTCGCACGACACATAACAATGTATAAGTAATAAATAAGGCTTACGTTCGTAAGTAGGATTATACAATACATGAATTATATTCGAACTGTTTTATATACGCGTATGCCTGATTAGATACTAGTAGGTCTATATCTAATCAATTCATAGAGCACACCTGTACTATTACTATATAGATATTCTATATTCGTGAATACCGTTGTTGGGCCAAGTGTTTGCACAAAAAGAATAACTTTTTTCTACCCTAATCCATTCTGATTTCGAGTACGCACAAATGTGTGTGTGTGTGCTGTACTGTCAATGCAATTGAGAATGATGGGATGGAATTTCTGTGAATGTACATCTCTCAGCACTTTATTTGTGTCGGCTCTGTTTGCAGATTCGTTTGTTTGCGATCGACATAAGTTTATATGAGCACGAATATATGTATATCTATCTATATGGTTAGTATATGGTTTGACATAACATACTTATTTTTAATGCTGCGCCAGCTTATATTGATATCTACGTACGATTGAGTCAACAGGGCAGGTGACACCCTATGAATTATGTATGATAATGATAATACTATGTCTGCAGTCCTTATACGTACACGAAGAAATATTTGTACTTTGTTTTTGTGAATCAATTCTGACAAATGCGGACAACTGTGGTCATTCATGTTATGTACTATATCAACTAGGAGCTAGGTACCCGTTGCCTGCTTCCAGTTAGTACGTGTAATAATGTATGATTTGTGTTTTGTGGAATTCTTATCGTAGTTTTGTTATGAATGGTCATCACTTGTGTGTGTATTTATTTATGTAGTTGATTGTATGGATTGTGTGCTTTAGGGTGTTTAGTTGAGCAGCTTGTAAGATATAGGCACATAAAGCATATCAGTCCGTCCAGCTTGTTTTCAATTAGTTTGAGTAGTTATTATTACGAGAGTAGTGTGTCAGTTACTGACTTAAACACACATGAGCATATGTTTGTACAATATATGCATGTATATGTATACATACTGTTTAGTATTTAGTGCTGTTATTAATAACAGCAAGCAGTGACCTGCTATACACATGATTATCTGTACCACTCACTCTCTGTGTGTAAAATCTGTTTTAAGTGAGATAACTATTGCCACCGCATATGCAGCGCGAATTTGTTTAGCGTTGAGAGTCTACTACCGCACGATGGGAAGAGGCACATCACGTCGAGAAAGACAGAGAGAGAGGGAAAGAGAGAGGAGAGTTAAATTGAACGGAAAGCAAGGCAAGATACAAGAGGATAGAACAGGAAGAGTGATACTTGAGTTGACTGTATGTATAGAATGTATGTAGGTATCTACAGCGTAGATATTTGGTTCCCCGCTTTGCCATCCCCAATTATTTTATATTGCGTACAGAGTTCATTGGTAATTCGTAGCAGACTTACAATTAAATAACAGAGTGTGTTATAGAGAAAGAGCACAGGGGCTCGCACTCGTGAAAATAACAGGAAAGATCAATGGGCATCAAATCGGAGCACATGAATAGATCGTGTTTCGGTTTATACTACAAATTGTACTCCGTTCTGTGGCTCTGTTATCATTATCAGTTTGAAAAAAACTATTTCATGCTCTTTATAACTAGAAGGATGTGCCTGGTGACATCGATACTCGTCTTGCTTACGATAGGTATTTACTTTGCCTGTGTACCGGCTCTACCGTGTATGTAGGTGCTAATATAAATTCAAACATGTAAATAACAATAAAGGCTAAATAACAATGAGTCGAGATGGGATTGCCCACATAGCATAGGCAAGAACTACACAGAGAGAGATAAAAGATGCACACGAAGAGAATTTCAGAAGAGCGACGTGGCTGTAGCAAGAGATTATTATTATTTTGCCTACGTAGATTAAAGTTTTAATATGTTTGCAGCAATATGTATGTATTTATGTATATGTATAAATATGTAGTGGATGTCCTGCTACGCAGGTTTTCCAAGTCTTGGATTGATGCATGCTCAAGGTACTTTCAAATCAGTCAGCTAAAGTAACGCAGAGATTTGCGTTTGTTACACACGTCCTCCTACGTCATAGTTTTAAAAGGCGGCCGACAATGGTTAGTACGAAACCCGAGACAGGAAGTTTTTCCGATTATACTTAAAATAGTTAACAATTACTATACAATCACAATATTTTGAAAAAAATGTGGATAAATGATTCAGAGAACAGGTCAAACACAAAATAGCAATGCCTATTTTATTTTTGGCCAAAAATATTAAAACCCAGAATCAGAAAAATTTGTTGCTCCGGGTATAGCAGTGCTAGACTTTATAGAACATACATACTAATAATAATTATGATAATGAAAAATAACGTAATTCCTTTTGCTGTAATTGCAAGAGGGCAAAAGAGGAAGAGGAAGGAAAGGACGATTTAGAAATTCGTTAACGGGAGAGAGAACATTAGCTCGTCTCCGACACAATTTCGCTTTCAGAAAGGAGGAGAAATGATGATTCGACAAGAAAGTGAAGATGTCAATAGAGCTTCTCATATAAAATGTAATTTAATTTATCGGACGGATGAATGTTTAACTTGTTAGCAGTGAACTGAAGTGTTGCAGTGAAGACAGAGAAAACTTTTAGATTTGACTTGAGTGTGTTTTGTTGACTGTGAGACTGGAAATGAACAGAGTTTCGCAAGATCGTAAGATATGGATTTTTATTGACTAACACATCCTTCTGTTGGCGTCATATTACATAACACCATAAAGTAATGTACTAAAAGGGGAAATGTTTAACTAGCTTCTTATGTACAGACGTCCTTCATATAATTTGCTTCCTTGCGACAGTTTACACAACATGTGTACTCCTCGACTTGTCTGCAACAGTGCTTTATGGTTATTCCACCTTTTACCAAAACGTGCACCCTATGGTATTCTTCAAAGTAAACTTTGCTTCCTCTCAATAATAATTGGCGATTAGGTAGAGTGTGCATACATTAATATTTTTTAAATATTGTTTCTACTATCAATGTTATTTGTGTATAAGCAGGCACTAACTACGTAAAAGGTTGAGTGAATTGTGAATTGCTTTCAGTACTTTTACTGATGATTGTATATATGTTTAGTGGAAAATGAATGGAGGAAAGCTGCAAGCTTTTGCTATTACTTACTACTAACATGAACTATTCATAAGTACTACTTACTATAATAAACAATCGGAGCCCTTTTCTATGTCCGTCTGTTGGCTTTGAAAAGTCTGTGTCTTCAGATTGTTCAGATGTACTAATAATCAAATTGAGAGTTTAAGGATGCAGAAGAGAAGGGCGAGAGCTAAGTTTAAAGGGGAATTGTAGTATTAACTTGCATTATACGTCAAGAAAATTGCAATGGAGAATAAGCTGTGCCGACAAAACCCTACCTAATCTAATGAATGATAACTACTAGTTAGTTTTGCTAACAATCAGTTTCATTCACAGTTACTGACTGCGTCCCTACAATACGAATGTTAATTAATTCTCCAGGTTGCCATTTCCTGAAGTTCCGAAAAGTTTCAAGAACTTTGCGTAAGGTAGGTCCTAATGGTAGTGTCCTGCTTTCAAGTCGACTCAACAAACACAAAAACACCTACTACTACTTAGTAGTACAAGGACTACTTGTAACTTGTGTAAGTATTGTTGTAAAAAAACTTTTCTCAGTTCAGTGCAGTTTTATTCTTTTCATCGCACTCTCTCCCACTTCTGTCTGCGTTGCGTTGCTCTGAAGAAGAAAAGCAAATTGAGACTAACTACTGGAGAGCCGAGAGTTACAACTCCGTGTCATCTAAACAAAAGTGAACTCTGGTTAAGAAGTCAACTCTGAAGTTAGTCAACGTGAGAAAGAGAGAGAGAGAGAGAGAGAGAGAGAGATAGAGACAATTTAAAGCAAAGCAATCATAAAGCCAAGGCTCACAAAGTTGTTGGTTCAGGTTGTAAACGGAGAGAGAATTTAAATCTAGCACTGCATCTGTGTGTACTGTGTGCAAATCTCTGAAAAGAGCTAAGCAGCAGCGGTAGTTGGCTCTTTTGGGCTTATGAGAGTTACTATTGCTGCTTACTACCTGTGTATATGGAATTCTTTTATCTTGTAATACTTACACGATGCATAGGTCGTGGTATGGTATTGTGTAATGACGGAGTAGTAGCCACCTATGCTCTCCGTCCTCCGTATTATTACTATCATGTGATGTGAATAGTGAACTCGGATTATTGTCTTGTCTTTCTTTGTAGTCTATTATGTTGTAAAGTAGTGTCTTGAGGTGAGTAGTGAAGTGAGTGATACGGTGAGACGCTCGGCACTCGTTTCACAGACCAGTCAAGTCAACAGGACATGGACTAGACTAAAGACCAGACTTATTATTATTATATTGTATTGTTAGCTGAAAAATGTTATGAGTTTATCATCCGACTTCTATCACTATCTCGTAAGAAATGGGAGATGGAGAGAAAGAGAGAGATAAACTCTTTCTATGATGTGAGTTGCCTGGCTTGGCTTGCTTTTCTTCGGCTTATTGTTAGTCTGACTGACTTGTATGGTATTGCATGAAATGGCATGATATGATAAATTGAGTTGTTATGACTCTATATTCACGTTCAAGCGTACAAATTCACGTTAGTTGGCTTTGTTAAGAAATTTTACGATCTTTTTATATTTTAAGAGAGTATGTGGTAAGTTTGTAATGTACATAGTAGTATGGAATTGCGCTATGTATTGTGAAATCTTATCAGTGCGATTCATACCCCTTTGTCGTAGAGATGAGAGAGAGAGAGAGAGCAGTAAGTATCATCCTATCTATTTCGTAGCCTACTCAACCAATGTACTACTACATTTATATATGTACTACTACAACTGCATACACATACACACAGAGAGAGAGAGAGCGGGAGAGAGAGAGAAAAGGAATTGCTGTTGGGGAAGTAAAACAACGTCAATGTATCAAACATAGTATTATTATTGCTATTTTGAACTACTACTGTATCGTATATATCCTGTGTGCTATAATAGTATAGGTATATCCACCTACCTACCCCTCTCTCTGTCTTTCTGCTCAATCCGAAATAAAACATTTTATTCGACTCTTCAAGAGCCATAAAATTCTCAAGGTTTTCAACTCCTGGAAATTATGATGTACAAAACATAGAAAAAGGCAGCGAAGGGTATGCCTTGTCTAATGTAATGTGTAGTGCGAACATGGACGTTGAGCCGAGCAGAAGCCTAAGAAGCAAATTAGCTTGCTTTGACTTCAGCTTGTCCGTCCTCTTCTTTCCTTCTTCATTTTTGCCTTGCCTAACGGATACGGACAGATAAAACATTTGTATCATAACGTATCAGTTCTACTACTACTTACTACTTCCACTACTACAACGACGACTTGACTCCAAAAAATAGCAGAGCACACGGTTAATAGCTTGGAAGCGTTGCTTTCGTGCTTATTGTTAAACTACTTACTAAGCACGACAGAGTCGTGTATTGTATCGCCAGCATAAGAACATACACTAGTAATTCTGTGTACTGATTTGTATTCCCTCACAAGCACACAGAGTCGTACTTATGCAACCTGAGTTTTTTGTATGAAAGTGCAGATATCTCCCCTATTAAGTGTGTAGGGACAATGTTGCATATTGTACTTGTATACAGTGAATAGTTGGCTTTGTTATGTCTCTGTACTGTATCTCTGGATTATGCAAGAATGGAAATGGAAAAAATGCATGGCAAGAGAGAAACGAGCGGATACATTAATATTATTTTCGTGTGGGACTCCAGCTAGGGAGGCTCTGTGTTTCGCTGTAGGTAGATTCCTTTGGCAGGTAGGTTGATAAACCGGCTTCAATTAACCCTTCCCCTTGTTATATTAAGGAACGAGGTAATACAATACTATAGAATACAAAGCGAAGCAAAGCAAACCTAAAGCTAAACCTACACCATTATGCCTAAACACAACTTGCCAATTTACTACGCTATAATAGTACACACACGTTACGTATGTATAGTTGTACAGAATACCTTACTGTTACTACTAACTAAGTACTATGTGTATGTGTACGTTTGTATATAGTATGCAGTTAATAAATAGCTGCCTTACCTAGTCTTGTCTTCTTAGATTTCTTCCTCTGTCTTCTCTCTCTATCTATCTCTCGCTCTCTCTATCCGCTTTTCTTTTCTGTTTCTTCTGGTTGAGTGAGTAAGTGAAGTGAAGAGTCGCATATCTTAACTTTTTTTTACTCTTTCTCTCTGTTTTTCTTCAATATCTGAGTTCTGAAAGGATTACATTGTACGTATCTGTCTCATCTTGCCTTTGCTTTATTCATTTACTATTCTCCGCTGCGCTACTGTGCACAATATCTGTGTGTGTGTGTTTGTAGCTGCTAAACAGTATTGAACAACTGAACTGGTCTATTATGCTCTTGCATCCTAACTAACAATGAGTAGGTAGTAAATACACACACACACACACACCAACACACACACACAGAGAGACAATGGTATAGAAACGAGATAGCTCGTGAGTGTCGAAATGTACAGATTTAGAGAGACTAGAGGGAAATGAGAAATAAAAAACTGGTGATAATAATATTGGTATGTACAGAAGACAGTAGTTGTACGGTGGTGGTGGTGGTGGTGGTGGCTGGCCTACTACTAAAGTAAAGTAGCCAAGCCTTGCCAATTATGTATTCTTAAAAGCTTTTCTGGATTGGAGTGGATTGCTATCTCTGTAGTAGAACAGATAGTAGTTGGACTGGACATCTTTGGGGATGTATTGTATACTATTGTATAGAGTTTCTATTGCTATACTAATACTACTACTACCCGTACAGTTTTATTTTCCTGTGGATTTATCCTCAAGAAATGAATATGTTAATACGGATTTTATGTGCATATGTAAATCTATTAGTAATGTATTACTTCGCTGTAAAGTAGCCAATCTTATTATGTTATCTCGTGGTGTTTCCATTATGAAATGTTCAACAACAGGACCAATTAAGCCGTAAAGCTTTGTCGAATGAATGAAAGGTCAACAGAGATTCTTAAAAGGCAATTCAATCCATCAAGCTTCTAAATTAATTTAATTTATTGGGTGAGTTTTATTTATTGCGTTTTATTATGAAGCAACACAGCAGAACAGGTAGATGTAAGGGACGATAGTATCGAAAAGAAGAGGTTTCTTTGATCTGTGCTCTAAGCTCTCCACTCCAGTTCCGAATAGTAACGTCGATTCAGTCTGTCTGTTGTCTTTCAGTGACTTTTTGGTTTGATAAAGTGCTCTCGAGAGATAATTCTTAATTACATTACATTCCGTACGCCTGTACGCTGCATTCCTGGTTTCCTTTCATGTGAAAACAAAGATGTATACAGAGGGATTCTGTTATTAAAGTAACTACTAGGTTTCTCTCTCTCTCTCTCTGTTAAACATATCTCATGCTGATTGTCTGTGTAATATCTGTATTCGTACGTAATGTGAGTTCAACAGATAGACTGGACTATCCTCTCTCTCTCTCTCTCTGCCTGCTCTCTATGAACTACTTGTTTCCATTTATACTGTGTATGGATATAGTACGTGCAGTACTTGGCCCGTTGTTGTTACGGAATAAAACAATAAATTTATGTGTGATGCCACGTATTTGTAGATAGCCTTTGTTGTTAGGATTTAGCATAAATCTTCTTGGTCGTCGCACAGAAAGGAAGTAAAGCGCCATAGAACAAAAAGAGCTGAATGCAGTAGTGTGTAGTACATGGAAGGCACTTTTCTCGCGCTTAGGGGGGACGGAAGAGTGGCAGCTTCAAGACAACTTAAGAGTACCCACTTGATGTATATTGCAATGATACATTTCTGTTGAAGCTGATAACATGTTGCGATCTGAAAGGCTGCAATTACTTTGATTTATAAGCATTTAAGTTTTTCTGCACCGAAAGAAATACTGTGAACACTTTAAATTCTATATTATGGTGCAAACATTGGAATAATATGAAGGGTGAAGTGAGCTACCGATCTCTGCTCTCTTTTAGACACACATATGCACATGAACATGAACATGTATCTGAGTTTAACTGAATTCAAATCAATAATGCACTAGATCCTTATCGTTACCCTCTCACCTTTTTAGCTGTTTCTCTCAGAATATACCCATGCAATTTTGTTTCCTTTGTCGCTGCATACATGGAATACAAGCGTACGTAAACATATCTAGAATAGCGAGTTGGCCAAAATCAAAAATGAATTTGGCCTAAATATATTTCCTTTTTAGTTTGGTCAAACACGTAATTATAAATTAGGCTAATTTCGTTTAAAAAAATTGGTCAAGTTGGCCGACTTAATTGCTAGCTGTACTATAATATGTTTGTTTTTTGTTATTTTCAGTCGCTAAGTCGACAACAACCAAAGTAATCGACAATGGAGGAGTCAGCGTGCCGCCTGCTCTTCCATTACAATCGCGGCAGATCATAGCAGTTCGGAACCGGCAGCTCAGCCTCCGTTGTCCGATCACGTTGGACAGCTCGGTGCGAGCATTGGACCGATGGTGGATGAAAGATGGAGTGAAATTGAGTCTAAATCATCACCACCAATCACAAAATCCCAACCATCCCACTGCTGAGCAACCTTTTCAATCAAGAATCTGGCTCAATGAAGAAGGTGATCTCCATTTCGAAAAGATTGTTCATAAAGTGAGTGGGAGTGCTCTAGGAGTTCTGAATCGGCACAGAAACTACTCTGATGAAGGGGACTATCGGTGCGTTGTAAAAACTTCTGTGGGTGTTGTCTTGAGTCCTGTTATCACTGTGTCTGTGGCAGGTAAGTCTACTCTCTTTATAAAAGAGAGCGAAAGTTTTTCTCCTTCCGTTCTATTTTCGTAAAATAAGACATGTCTCAGCTAATTCTGTAGGATCAGTCTCTCTCTGTTCATAAACTACCATCTAGTATTTACATTTAAATACATACATATATCTGCGTGTGTGCACACAAAAAACGATGTATGAAGAAACTGTGTGTAAAATGATGATGTAGGAGTATAGGAACTCTGAGAGTTTCACTAGACACACATACATACACACACAGTTGAGTAGATATTGTTTGTAAACTTGAGTAAGGGGAGATTACGCATATAAACCAAACAAAACAAACTCTCTGAGCACTTTCCGTCGTAGCATTCAATGGATTTCTTGTTCGAGGGAAATTACGTCAGTATGAATGGAATTTTTCTTAAATATGCTCAGAGTTGCTGTTTACTTAGTTTCTTAAGTGTGCTATGTGTATTATCAGTTTGTGTATATAGTATACACGCATACATTAGTCAATACTACGATATCTCTCACTGTAAATTTAGCATACTACGAAAATACTACTACTTACTACGTTTCTCTCTCTCTCTCGCAGTCTCTGTGAACTGGTTGCTTGCACGTGCCATTCCTCCCTTCTATATTTCAGTACAAATTGAAAGGAAACGAATAAAGAAAGGTGGTACTGGCCCTGCTACAATGCCAAAGCGTTTTCAGATATCAGCCTCCCCACTTTTTCATTAGGTGTACAGTGCTGAGTACTGGCTCTGTAGATTGCTTCAGTGTTATAAAGGTCTAATAGTGGAGGCAAACTTTGCGGAGAGTCAATTCAGGCTTTGGCTGTCAGAATAAAAGCCAAGAGAGTACTATAGAACGTAGTACGAGAAGGGAGAAAGCTTCATAAAAGTTTTATCAGTGGAAAAATTCTTTGTACATGAACATGTACTGCTGTTGTATGTACATACGTAGGACGTACACGTAGATACATATAGTGGAAATATGTATATCTATAGTACACTGTGGGTAAACATAGTAGCAGTGCTGCACTGGCAATACTATTAAGAAGTGATGTCGACCTTAACTGGAACTGAAGTCAAATAGTTTTAGGAATTCAACTAAAACGTCCAAGCGAGTGTAGCTTAACGCAACGCTACTCACATATGTAGTGGTACTCTCTAATACACACCAAGCATAGTGTACTACTAGTAGTACGAATTAGCAGCAGTGTGGCGCAAGCATAAAAAATACCAGCAAAATCTAAGCTTCCATAAATAGTTAAAACACATTGTACCTTGTTATCTGCTCTCTACATCCATACGCCATAGACTCACAAGTAAACTGAAACAGCTTAAGCCTAAATGCATACATATGGTAGTAGTAGACTTCACACACTTAGGTAATTATTCCTTTAGTTGAGAGCAAGTAAAATAAGCGGTTCTCTCCTGCTCTTATGTATTATTTGTACTACTAACTGCTACTGTGTACGAGATAGAGAGAGAAGACTGTTTTTTACATCACTCTAGTGTAGGGTGGTATAATGTGATCTTATCTGCTGCTTAGTTAGTTAGTTAGTTATTTGCTGTACATATCTTTTCATTATATTCATTAGTAGCAGAGCTTATTGGTGCAGGTACTGACTGACTGAGTGCAGATGCACATATAGATATACGAGGGGAAAATTAAGTGTACAAACTGGCGTCAGCAGAGCTAGGTTCGATTTTTATCACAATCTTAGTACAGTGCACATCGATTCGATCCGATTTTCATTCATTCAAGCACATTGAGTTGCGTTTTTGAATGCTTTCAGGTTTATTAGTAGGAGTACAACGGACTTGATATAATTAATGGTTTTCACGGTGAAGCTCATCTTGTTGCAGGCTAAAACGTGTCTTTTTTTATCAATTACATAAGTGCGTTTGCTCATGTACAAATTTACGCTGGTCATTTTCTTTTGTGTTCCATCCAACTCGTACCCAGCCATAAATCCCACACAGTGGCAGTGGATAGTAAAAGAATAGTGTTTGGATAGGTATGTACTACCTACTATTGCATTAGATTGGATTGTTCAATCTGAGAAATGCGTTAAGAGCGATCCCATCTCTACCATTACAAAGGTATGTACTTAAAGTACATTGTGGACGTTCTTCTCCCCTAAAATACTTTTAGCATTCATTGTGTTCAGTAAGCATCCATTTGTTCATACGGTGGTGCATTGTATTGACGTTGGAACGTGCTACACATTAAAGGTAAGTGAAACAAAACAAAACGCACAGAGAGACTAACGAAAAGATTTTCTGAGGAGGAAGCGAAGTAATGGCAATATTTTAAGCCAGAGCTTAGACTATCGCTTGTCTCATCGGAGAGCTTTTAAAAAGACTTTTTTGTAATCGTACACAGTTTTAATCTCTTCGCTGCTTACATGCACACACTTCAGGATCTAGGAGTAGAACATTGCCTGCTTTGCAGTGCCCACAGAAGTTTGTAAATCGATTAGTCGTACGTTTGCACGGTTGTGTCATGTCGTATATAGGTTTTTAAAAGGCGTTTCAAAAAAAAATACGGCACTGCTCACGATGGTTGTGTCAAGTCAAAAAAAGTAAATGAAACCGGACCTACTCATTCAGTCTCTGATTATGAGTTCACTGGATCTCACTTCACTATCAATTTAGAAACGTAAATGATTGGAATTGCCTATTTCTCTTCTATGTTGTAGTCATAGTCATGACTATGACGCTGCAAAAAGCAGACATTTTCCAGGGTTTTCCATTGCATCATTTTTAATCGTTACAACCGCAAAGGTCTTTTCCATTGTCTTTCTACAATAACGTGGAAATTCTAAACTTTTCGGTTCAATCAGCCGAATAAGATGTCAAAATTACATTTTGATCAAATCGAATACTAAATATGTGTATAATTAGGAACATGTTAAGTTAAATGCTTGTACCTAATTGTATATAGGGATTCGAAATACAATAATAATTTAAATAAAAACGGAATTTGAGTATACCAACGTACATGATAAACGTATACGTAGATTTGTTGTAACATTGGATTGATTTTATTAGCCATCGATCCGAAACATTCGTTCTCCATGTATAAAATGTGAATGTGAGTGCGGAGACATTTGCTATGTAGCCTAAATCTATGCAGCGCACTTTACATTCAGCACAAATCAAATGTACAAATAAACGTTGCTCTACCTCTGAATTAATAATTGCTTCGAATTGGATTGGTAGAGGATGATGTACCTGTGCGAGAGTGAGTGAGCTAGAGAGTAGTGGCAGCAGACTGCACTCAAATTCAAAAACTCGAGATGGAAATCCAAGATATACTCGTACAACAGTCATTCAGAGAGTCAGAATCCGAGTTGAATAAAAAGTTAGTCAGTCAGTCAAAGCAGCGAACGCATTTCGATTTCATCCACTAACAAATTTCAGCTATAAATACGCGATGGTGTACGTACTTTTAGATAGTTATTTCCTAGTGCACTACTACTACGTATACTAGTAAATGCTGTTGAAGATTCTATCCTTCTCTAAATTCCTGCCTTCACGCACAATCACAAACAACGTCACACCCATTCCAAACTCAATCAATTGTAGTAGATTCTCACTATGTTCATAGAGATTGTTTATAGTACATCTATATTCTCTATATCCTGTACAGTCGCTTATACGGTTTATACGGTGTGCATACAGAAGAAGCAGTGAGAGAGCGGGCCTACAACAACTGTGCTCATGAAACTCTCTGTACGATAATGCTTAACAGCTCTTAACGCTGTTGGATGCAAATCACAAATTCCATGCATAACAACACGTTCTCAGCAAACATTGACACGGCAGTCGGAGGGGCAATAAGGCAATTATGGCTTAATATATTGAAGTTATATTTTGTTTCGTGCTGTAAAACGGTGGACTGCATCCTCATCTCAGTCATCTCTACCAAAAGCAGAACATAATGAAAAAATTACTACTGTAAGTGCTTAGTACGCAGTAGTTTGGGAAAAAGAAGTCGCGGGAGCGAACTATGTTCACGTTTAGGCATGTCAACTTAAGTATTTATGAGCGCTAAGTACCTTCATATGTAACATGATGTATCATCATCACTTGTGCTGTGATTGACGATATCCTAATAGATGCTTGTTTTGAATGTGGCCCCATGGATGTTGCAGCGACACTCCATAGCTATATATATATACGACCACATCATCGAGACCTAAGAAATTTTCAGCACATCCTACGATGTAGTGCTGGTACAATGTGGGATTTCCTTTAAATTCATTGCAGTCGGTCTCCAATTTTACAGAAATATCATATCTGTGGAATTTCCGCAACCGTGTCGGCTTAATTTAGTGCCATGAAGGATCTGCACACAAATAGTAGGTTTGGATGGTTAGGCAAACGAAAGCTCTAAGACATAGATCAAACGTTAAATGCGTAGAGATTTGTTAAACAACGCCTTGTATCCGGTACGTCTTAACTATCTAGAGAATCGATAATGACGTTTTATGAGTCACAAATGCCGACAAATGTATTTTTAGTAGACAAGATATTTCAACTGCGAAAGGACCATCCTGTAGAATTTCACTAAAAGTTACACCTTCCATGCTCCTGCTTCTGTGCAAGGTTAATAATAGATTACATACCTAGATTACGCATTCTCTAATGCATATGGTATTAACCATGTTAGACATATTTGTTTAAGCTTACTTGTATTGAAAATGTGAACGGGGAATAATCATCATCATCCATTCATGATTAGTATTTTGTTAATTTTTGTTACGGTGGCATCATAGCATATAGGAACATTTTTCCCAATTTGCATTTAGGTTTCACAAATTCCAGTTTCATAATAGGTGTTTTTTATTGTGGCAGCATTGGTGGGACGACGACAATGGCAATAATTGAATGGTGTACATCCTCTATCAATTCTGTACTCTTTTTGCTCACAGGAATAGCATTGAAGCTGCTAAGTCAACTGAAATTCAAGGCAGGCCAATTCCATTCAAGTCGAGTATAATTTGTATGCATCCACTTTTAGCTCTCACTACTATACATTGCATTATCGAAGAGTACTTGAGCGTTTGTATGGTACTGTTCTAGTACTGAAATGAACAAACTCTACTCTATTGCTCATTGTATTTATAGGGCTAAGTTTACGTTTATTCTTCCACGTCTCTCTCATTCCACCCAGATTCAGCCATATACATTTACAGCACCACATTGCATCTGTATACCAATACTACCATATACATGTATTGACAAACATGTACAATCTATGTATGTATGGGTTTGGATGCGTTTAATTCAATAATTCAATTTAAAACTGAGTCGTCATTGTGTTAAGACTTTGAGAGTGGCTTTACCATTGTGCACTACAGCAGTTTCACTCTGTACTTTAAGCATGTGGCGTATTTTAGCTCGGTTCATTCATTCAGTTCATTCATATTTCTTCTTCCTGTGTTGTTCTGCCTTCTGTTATGTGTTGTTTAACTGTGCTCTCTCTCTCTCTCTCTCTCTCTGTGTGTTATGTGGTGGTGGCTACATACATAGGGCTCTCTCAGCTCTGTTCTATTTCACACTGACTGCTCCATTCTTGTGCACTCGACACTGTGGATAATGGTAGTAGTTGAAACGTACACGTATGTAACTACAAAAGAGTTACAAAATGCATTTGTGTACGTTATTTGTGTGCACTATGTGTATGTAAGGTAGGTAAACATAGAGCACGTTTATAAGTAGATGTAAAATCGTACGCATCGTACACACAAACAGAGCGTGTAAAAGCGAAGGCAATGGAAAATTCGAGCAAGTCAGGAAAGCTTTTGAGAGCTGACTGACTGAACTCGTACGTCAAGTCACTCAAACATCAACACTTACATAATAATAATAATCATTCAGAGCACAATCAGTTTAGAGCTTGCCTCTATAGTAGAGACGTAGAGGCTTGTGAATTACAACAACGCTCGACTCCCACGTAGATTTGTATTGTGTGTGTTGTTGTGTGTAGCAAATAAAGTAAAACGCCACTTCACCTTCCTCTCGCTCAGCTCAAACACACACACAGTTCAGCTGACTCTCTGTTACATGCGCTTCAATTTAGTCGGCTCATAATTCAGCTCAGACAGGCACAACAGACATTTATAATGCTGTTGTGTAGCAATACTTTGTGTGTGTCTACTATGGTTTACTGTCTAATAGCAATTTCATTTCACCTCAATATTATGATGATTCTTTTCATCCGGTTTTTATAAATCGTATTGCTGATAGCTGGTGAAGGGATGTACGTATGATTTTTATCAGATTCATTTTCATTATTATTATTATCCTCTGCTCTCTTGGGTTCATTACCAGCCAATCGACATGCCTACTTACTACCTAACAACTATTGCTTTATAAAAACAGCAGGCACAATGCTATGGACACATGTACAATTTTGTATTTAGCTACCTACATACTTTACTATGTATGATTATAAAATAGCATGCAGATATGGAGGGGTTTACAGATGTTTTAATATTTCACCACTGCTGTGTTACACGAATAAAATCGTGTAACGTAAGGATTTGATGAGTGGAGGAGACTTACTTTGCTCATGTAACTCTTCTTATAGTGCATAATAATGCTGGTAGTGTGCCATAGATATTTTCTGGTTGGATTGTCTGTAGGAATGATTACACAAGAATATGTATATCCGCACTGCAACGTATTATACTGCAAATATTTGTGGCTGGATCACAAAGGTAGTGGAAAATGCTTATATGAAGCTTTATTTTTATTGCATTAGCGAATATCAGGTATTAGGGTAAGTGTAGTTATACGTAAAAAGTGAGATTAGCGTGGAATTAAATTACAAAGTGCTTGTCTTGTATGATTCGTGTGCATGCATTCAGGTGGTCACATAGGTATGTGTGTATATATGTCTGCTAAAAGTACATATGTAAACTATTATATTGGACAGACGAACCTGCAGACACAACAGAGCTTTGCACAGCGGAGAAGATACATACTACTAGCAGAGAGGGAGGGAGAGATGTTCCGTGGATTGGATACATTTTCTGGGGCTGGCAGTGTTATGTGTAGTCTGCTATTACTTATTGCAATTGCGATCTAATGTGAGAGAGACTGATAGAAATTATATGTTTAATAGTAGGAGAGGGTTGGGCAACCAAGAAATAAAAGGCATTATGAATGATATCATTTGGATCCTTGTCCATGTCCATTAAGTTCGGAATGCAAAAAAGTGTTTTTCATTCTTCTCGCTTGTGTGACGTTCACTGTTGCTTTGCTGTTTGATCTTCGTCTTGAAAGATGCCTAGATAAGACTGGCACGGATGACGGAGGGGAATTCAGCAAACTTCTTCATATCTCTCGTTGAAATTGGGCATGATATTTACCACGATGAGAATTGTGTGCAGTCTGTGGACAGAGTGGTCAATCCATTTACTGTGTGATAGTGTGCTATGGTGTGTTAACTCTTATGACCAATTAGATGTATGAGTTTATACAGTACTTATCCAATATATCCAATATATTTATATGTACTATGTGTGTGAGTGTGAGATAATGAATCGAGGTGATTTTGCTTACTATCTCGTGTGTAGGAGAACGCAGTCATCTTCTCAGCACTCTCTGTTTTATGTCAGGCCAACGTGTTAAGTAGAGTATCGTGTGTGTTTAATTAGCCTCTTATGCACTAATTCATCATTTAGAATTCTACTGGAGCTTTAGCACTTAACTCAATTTCTATTTTGTGAAGTGGTGAAGAGCGAAGGAGGAGGGCTTGATTAACAGCATACTACAATAGCAATACAGTTCTGCTGTTGCTCGTGTGCTATCGAAAGTGTCCTTTTTATTCTTATTGTTTCCTACACTAACTTTTTAAGTGCTTTTTAAATGAATGGGGGACGACAGAACAGATGGGCAGACAGAGAGAGAGAGGGAGAGATATGTATGTAGATTACCATCTCACATATCTGTGTCTTTTTACAATAAGAGCAAAATGTGGTTTAGATTGGCAGATATCTATGCCATTCTGACTCTGACTGTACTTAACAGTAAACTTTGAAGAAAAATCTCGAAAATTTTCCAGCAAAAGTGTAAACTTGTTTTTCGAGTAAAAATTGAATGCCACTACTACTCGTACGTTTGTGGAGTACATTATACGAAATACTACTACGTAGTAGAGTCTGGAATCATTTGCGCATCTAGTGGAAATATAAAATGGAGGGAAGGATGGAGGGCTACCTGCATGCAATAGATTTCCAAATCAGACTTGTGATTCTGCCCTCAGGCAGTTGTGAAGCGAAACTACCTAATGCACACTGCTTTCTGTGGTAATACTCCCTTCTCTTCTACCCTGCACGGTTTTTAGCTAAATGGAAACCTAATTATCTCGAGAAAGCAGAATTTAGCCAAGATAAGGTAAATAGTAAAGTTGTAGAGCTCTTTCTCCTCTTTCAGAATCATCTTTAACCTTCTTGGCTAAATTCTGCGTTTTCGAATTATATCAGTTTCAATTTTTTAAAGAAAAATTGTGATATTTTTCAACATTTCCAACATTTAAAATCTTAAATGGTGTATTAATACATTAATGCTTAATGGAGAAGCTTATTAGTAAAAGATTTCCCTAAAATTCGAAAAGTTTGATTTTCAAACGTCAGAAGCAAGGTCCCGTCATCAACTTTAACACAATTTTTGCAATCCAAAATATTATGTTTCAGATATCAAAGTTAGCTTATCTGATACAACGAAAAACGCTTAATCTAACGTTCTAATATGACTAAAATAGGAGAAATTCATTTATTGAGAAAAACAACTTTGAATTGGAAACTGATCATACATTCGCAGCATTTGCTAACTCCACTCTCTTTGTCAGAACTTTAAGGTCGTGGACTGTACTTTAAGTGCAGTATCCAGTGTCTAATTGAATTTGTGGGCTTTGTTTGAGAGTAAGTAAAGAGTAAATAGGGGAAAATGTTGGTTGTTGAACAGGAGAGTGGAAAAGAGCAGCTAGTATGCACGTGCACTCGAGAGAACAGAAAGAATACATAATAGGAAAGGCATCAGGATTTATACAATTAGAGACAACAGCACAATAACGTGTGGGTTCACTTTATCGTTTCCTACGTAGTTGAGTAAAGATAAATAGAATGGTTAAAAATTCTTCTCCGACTTATTCGTTGGTGGTGGTGGAGGAAGCCCAATGTTTTCTGATCGTAGACAAAGATGAAAAGAAAGATACGCGCACAAATCAAAATGTAGTATAGTAATACATACTACTAGCAGCCCGAGTGTTAGTTGCGCGTTAAAAAAGTAAGCGATACTATTACTTACGATTACAAGGTAGTTTTTCTGTTTTTTCCCCTTTTCTCGTGTAGCGTGTTCGTTTTTTGTGCAGTTTCATTCTTTGACTATTGCACTGAATAGATAATAATACAAAGTGTTCATATACTTGGCCATAATATTTCTATATACGAGCGAGCACATAGATTCCGAGAGGATTTTCTTTGTACATCAACTTGAAGAGAGTAGTATGTGAGCAATTCACTGTAAAATGTTGCTGTACTCTGGCAGTCACTGTAGTGATAGCCTGCCACACTCTGGGTGCTCAGTATTCATCTTTTAGTGGCTTACCCTTTGTCTTGTCTTGTCGTTTTGTTTCTGTTGTGCTGTGCTTTCTGTTCCGAGTCATTCATGCCATGCAATGTAATTCAATGTGCACAGATACTGCACATAGGCTCTCTCTCTCTCTCTCTCTCTCTCTCGAAGGAAATTAAGACGGTAGTTTGCGCTACAACTTCACTGTGTGTGCTTTATGACGAATAAGTACTACTAAGTAGCAGTGTGACTCGACGACTGGCTTGAGCTTACAGATTTGGCTAGACTTCATAATCAACCAAGTAAAAGGAAAATATTTTAAAGAGAGAATTGTGAGACCATTGTATCATCTGTGTGTAACGTGCACCCTAATGTAAATGTAGGTTTTAGAAGTGTACATACTTACATAAACCTCTCCTCTCGGTTCTTCAGCTAGCGCTCCCTAGTACACTTTGCATATTATGGATTGGATTGAAAATGTACATCACATCACATTAAATTACACAGCATAAGAAAACATTGCACACACAGCTCTGGCTCTATAACACGGAACACAGTGAATACATACATTAGAGAAGTATACACTGAAAGAGAAGTTGAGATCACAAGTGTACTTAAATTGTATTGTGTTTGCACGAGTTTGCTTTAGCGCTATGTTATGAGCTTGTCTTGCCTTATGTTTTGCCATTTGCTCCATTACATTACATTACACTGCGTTATTTTCCTAACCTCTGCAAAAGACGCTACTACCCAACCAGAGGCAGAGCTCTACAGTGCTGTACAGATAGATGGTAGGTTCATATTATGGTGCAAAAGGATTGTGATGTTGTGTTATGTCGTCGTGCCACCATATACATACTATACTAAATATTAGTAGTCCCACATACGTACCACTAGATAGTAGGCCACAATATAGTATGCATACGTAGTACTTTGTAGCACCTACTACCACTACTATAAAGTACATAACAGCACATGTGTATAAATACTACTTTGTTAGTATTTTTCTATTTAGATATCTATTTGTAGTTATGTCCTCCATCGGTTTGTTCTGGGTACTTTTTCTTTGTGTGTGGTGCTCTGTGCCACAATGTAGCACTACTACCAGACTACCACGGCTGCTGTGTACTCAGATATTTGTGCTAAATTTCAGCACACATTTATAGCTTACATAGTAGTCACATATAGACAGCAGGAGTGTTGTGCAGCACACTGTTGTACAGTGGAGCCCCGCTTTCAACTACTACGCATAAAAAAGTTGGGAATTAACGCATTCGCAATGCCCATCCATTGATCGACCCAAAGATGAATGAACGTAGGATGTGTGTGTGTGTGTGTGTGTGTGAAACGTAGAGCGTAGTAAAGTTTGCTTGTAGTGAAGGGGTTGAGCTCGAGCAGCGTAACAGCCGCGAAGCATCTCTTTCTCTCTCCAAGCTACGCGAGGAAAAACGAAGGAAACACAACGAAACTAAAACCAACCCTCATCTGTGTCGCTCTGTGCTCATGCTGTACACTGTGTGATAGCTGTGTGGCTTGGCTTGGCTTGGCTGGGTGAGAGCAGCAGCAGTAAAGAATCTCCTTCCAGTATGCCATGTTATGTTACATTTTACGTATAGTTTACTTCTCTGCCTGTGTAGCGTTCACAGTTCCCTCTCTTCTATTTGAGAGTTTCATTTCAGGCTCTCCTCTCCTCCGTTCAAGGATTTACTACAACATACATTACATACTTTGCACACAAAGTGAAGTCTGAAACTCACATACTCACATCACGATCACATCAACCATAATACTTCAGCTACAGTGATGCTCTCTCCTTCTCTCTCTCTCTCTCTCTCACTGTTATGTACGCTGACTATAGCACACATACACACACAGTGTTTTGTAAGTAGAACTTACATTAACAGCAGCAGCATTGGCGGAACAAAGATAGGCTTAGACTCTGTGTGCTTCTTTAGCGACTGACTCTTCCTATACCTAAATAGTGTAGCCGTCTTCCTATAAGAATAAACAAACATCGATTTAATGTGGATGCCATCTACAACGTATGTTATGGGCTATACTTGAGTTTTAGAGGTGTTACTGGGAGTAGCAATACTTCTCTCCCTCTCTCTCTCACTCACTCTGTGTGTATGTGTGTACGCTTTAGTTTGTAAGGCCTCTTATTCTATATTAATTCTCCATGTTTTATGTGCTGTTCTATGACTTGTGTATTTAATTTGCAATTCCGCACTGTGTATTAGGTATATACATTGTATGCTGTTATGTATGTACAAATAATTGTAGTAACAATTTCGCTTTAGAGTCCTGTAACGATTTCAGCAAGTTTTTTTTTATGGATTTTTCTAGCTGTTTTCACTTGGAAGGGTTAAGTTATCATGTTGCCAATCTCTGATGTAGTTTTCTGTTAGTGAAAATTTTCTAGAAAGATTAGTTGGGGTACTATTTACTCTACTTTGTAAACTTGTGCACACAGAGAGGTTAGTCCGGTGTAGCTGGGGCATTTTATTGGAGAAAAGTCAGTAAAAATTTATAGAATCACTCCTTGCGGACAAGTAGGTGGGAGGTATCATATGCATCTCCTTATACTTACATATTGGTGAGTGGTGGTGCTACTGAAGGATGATTTGAGTAGCACAGTAGTAACCGTCCTGTTTCTAATTCTACACGGTGTCTGTGTAGGGGGGGATAGCCCATATAGTACATGGTAGTAGTTAAATATGCCCGCACCTTATATCTATCTAGGTATAGTATGAAAAATGCAGAAACCCATTGGTAGTGGTAGTGGTAATAGTAGATGAAATGAAAGTTGTAAAGTTTGTGAGCGACTACTGTCCGAAATTGACGCGTAGTATGTTTTTCAACGCTGCTGTACTGAAGTTGCGTTGAATTGAACGGAATTGCGTAGTAGTTTCATTTTGGTTACTATGTTTGGTTTTCTTCAACCTATAGAGCAACTTTGTGGCTCCTCTTCCTCTTCTGCAGCCTTTTCTCCCACTAACTAAACTTGCTCTCTCGAAATGGAGTGTGCGATCTGTGAAAGTTCTTCGCTGTTATGTACACTACGTTGAATACATCCATGAATACTACACTTATCACTACTACCACTATAGATACTAGGGAGCGAGAGAGAGAGAGTAGAAGATACCTTTCTGGTTGTCGTACAAAATGTGATCACATCGCTTCAGTAATGTTTTCCTACTCCCTCCAGCATATTTTCTCGTTACATTAAGATTATGAAGCAGAATGGCATTTTCTCGGTCTGTGTACACTTTTAGGGTTGGATTTTGTTTCCTTGGTGTGTGTAGAGCTGGGTGAAAAAGGGAAATGAATTGAAGGGGACGACGACGACGAAGAGCATTCGAAGGAAATTATATTATTTAGTACGACTCTCTGCTTAACTATAGAAGTCGTGTATCGCATTTTCTCTCTTTTTGTGCTCTCCATAACGTACAATTTAGAGTGAGTAGTTTTTTTAGGAGCCAGATATTTATCTACTGATATGACAAATAGATAAAGAGAACACGAGGCTTGGCCGACTTAGGCCACACATTTAAGAAAAAACACGTATCAGTAGTTTCCAAAGGTTAGGAGCAATGGTTCGGTGTGTTCGGTTAACTTGCTGTTAGTCATTGCCAGTAGTAGATACGTGGATGATGTAAGTTAGTCAGATTTTGACGCATAAGTTCTGGCTATGCATTATGCAGTATAGATTTACTCTGTACGCTTCTATAACTCATGTAGGAATCGTGTAGTAGCACATATCTCCTTTGAATAATAGATCCCGTGCTTTTCTCGCTCTTATGCTGGATTTAGTATATAGCACATGAGAGAGAGAGAGACAGGAGTGTAGTACTACATAGTACTACACATACACGTAGTACAGTTTGCCGTTTTGTACTCACGAACACGTTGTTGGAGTTCTATGTTTCAGATATTGCGTCGTAGTAGTGTCGCATTGTTTTCTTTAGCAATCCAAATGGGAAATAAGAATGGCGAGTAAATTTTTTATAGTTAAAGGCGAACGCATTGGGCGATAGTCTCTCAGTTTCTCAGTCAGTTAGCGAGAGATTTAAACGAGTGTGTACATACAGTAAAGGGCGAATGATGTACAGAGAGTTAGTTGGTGAAGGTAAGTAACAACACAGAGAGAAGTCTTTCATGTTGGGGGACATCAAAGGACAGTCGCAGGCCATTTGTGCGTTAAATGCACGTTTTGTAACTGTTAGCGTTACGTGTCCTAAATACATATGTAGTTGCAGTCACAACAGAACGGCAGCCCTCTAACTCATATAAGTAACCATTGGCAAGGATTTTCTGTAGGGAATATTCTTTTAGCCACAGGAGGTCTTTTATGATGGATGTTAGCATGGAAAGTACGGTCAGCAATGATATAGTATAGTTTTGTGTTGTAAATACAGATGCATGCTTTCTTACTTAGAAATACTACTGCGACGTGTAGGTACAAATGTATACGAGTAGGGAGGCGAACTAATACTATCATCAGTTTCAGCCAGAACTCGAGTCGTCGAGTCAAGCGAAGGCAAGCAAGCAGAGTCAGGTCATGTCAAAGCCAAAGCAGAGCCAACTCAGCATTTCTTCTGTGAACAAACGTTTTTCCTCAATATCTTCTACCAAGAATTGCGATATATATGGAAGAAGGCAAGGAGAGTAAATTCGTGTCTAACTTTTCCTACACAAGTCGTTCAAATACAGATTGTTTTTCTTTTCTTCGTGCTTGTATCGAGACGCAAGAGCAAGACGAAAAGAGCAAGAGAGAGAGAGGAGAGAGTAGGAAGAGTCAGCGTCGCAACATACCACCGCAAGTGTTTTTCCTGCCGGGGAGGGAGATCACATAAGTTGTTAGAAGCTGGATTAGGCACTATTAACATTTGCATTCACTGTTCCCGAGACTCGGAAGTATTATGCTATTTACGGCGCCACATTTGTAGCCACTATTCCATTATCCGTTACGTCCACATGTCAATTTCTTGAGAACAAAATGCTGACCTGCTGTCGAAATTCGTATCGCTCTCACATCTTCTTTTTTCATTTCTGTCACTATTGTTACTGACACGTTTTTCGGTTTTTTCCCCTTTGGCAGACGTCCATTCTGTCACATCTTGCCTTGTAGTACAGTAATGAGTGACTATATGTTTTGTGGATACAAGCATTTTTCTTATCTCCCTCTGCTGTAGTTGGCCTGGCCTGGCCTGCTTTGCTCACAATACAAATACTACTACAGTACAAACTACAAGGTTTAATGTCAAGATTGGACCGCTACCACTCTAACTTTTGTATTATTCTCTGGCTTTCGGTTTGTTTTTCTTGGTGGGTCCCAACTCCCAACTCACTGCTGCAGATAATATGTGACATTGATACTCCTATGACAAAATGTACTAGTTAGTAGTCTTCCCTGCCACTGTAAAAATATAAAACTAAACTGTTATCTATCAGATAATATGTGACATTGATACTCCTATGACAAAATGTACTAGTTAGTAGTCTTCCCTGCCACTGTAAAAATATAAAACTAAACTGTTATCTGCTAATACCACTATATACTACAAGGTAGTACAAGGAACACAGTAAGGCTGTGAAAAAGCGTGCTTACATGACTTACGGGCTTATATTATTATACCAGTACACACATTCACAGGAAATTTTCAAAAAGTGTGACATTGCATGAGAATTATGGATATTATACAGAGATCTCGTGCATATTCTTTTTAGAAGGATTGATGTGTGCATGTGTAAGTGTTATTGTTAATGATGAATATCTGTGGATTATGGTTAAAAGGGGTGGGAGATGAGCTGAAATGACGCTATTATGATTGCAGGACCTAATATGTGAATTAATGTGTGTGTGCTCTCACTACTCATCGGCTCGCTACAGTAATGTTTTTGTCGTGTTTATCGAGGTCCATATGGGAACTACGGATGGCATGGTTATATGGTACTCTGTAGATATAAAAAAAGAGCGAGAGATTTTATTTGAGAAGAGAGAAATAGGTTTCTGATGACTTAAATAATGTGTGTTCATGTTCATCAAGTGAAGTTAGTATTCCTAGTGAACGTCCTTAGGTGGGAGTCATCTCTTCGTCAATAGGACAGGAAAGTGGTAGGCGGAGTAATGTAATGCTGACTTGCCCGGGTTGCTTGCATGTAAATTTGACAGCAGAAGGCCAACAACATCCCTAACTGGTCGAATTCTAAATATAGTTCTTTGTAAACGGGAATGTGTGGGTTGCTTGAAGAATAAATTGAAAAAGAAAGTTGTATGTTCAACACCGAGAGAGAGCTTCTTCTTCGTCGGTCTTCCTTCTTTTGCTAGTGTTGAGCTTTGCAGAAGTAATAATACCTATTAGTCGAAAATCCGTTGTGATCTGAATAGAATTTCACGTGGCATTTACGTAACGATGCGTACGTACACTTTAGTTTGCGATTTTGCATGATCCGGTATGAGAGTGGCTGCGCCTATGTCATTTCAGTTAGACGGAGAGTGAGAGAGGAGATGAGAGATAGGGAAAAAAACTTCCGCAGATAAATTGCTTGCGAAACACTGCATCGCTATGCATTGCAGTGTTAGCCTTAATAAAATTGTCCACTGCTCTCCTCATGACGATCATGTTGTCAGAGAGAAAGCGGGAAAAGGGGAAAGAAGGTACTCTCTCACTGCTCTTCTAACAATAAATAAGTTGTAAGCATGTCATATCACCATTTCTCTACACCTTTACATACATACTACTACTTCTAAACTAAATGTGCAAAAGCTTGCTCTTGAAAATAGCTCCTCATCTACACGTAAACATACTTGCACCTATGTAAGCACTATTGGTAGCATTGAATAATATGTGCTACATTTCAGTTCTAACATGTATAATGCATATAAATACATATTATGTCGTTGACGAGGTCGAACGTAGATAGAATCTTTCCATTACATATGTTGCTAACCCGATTTACTATTTACCCTACGCCTACGACTTTAGTTTATGTATTTCAACCCCGTCAAGTACACTGAATTTTCATTGAATCGTTAGTGTCCTAATGCATAATTTAGAGCAACATTTGAATCTTCCTTTCATATTAGTATGATCACTTTGAACTATAAAAATATGCTTACGTAATGGTAAGGGGAGTGTGTGGGATGAGAAAGAATCAGATGCTACTTATACGGTTGATATATAATTGATTCTGCTTGCCTGCGCGGGAGCTACCAGCTACAGGAATAAGTTTTGTGATGATGCATCGGGGGTATATTTATGTATGTTGACTTGAGTCGGAACGACAGCGATGCAATATTTGAATTAACAATTAGACGTATTAGTTTAGGTATTAGTTGTTTGAATGATGTCAATTAATGTAATGTGTACGTATTTCGTATGATCACAGAGTGGAACTGGGAAGAAGAGTGGGAATAGTAAAGTAAAAGAGGAATGCAGTTGATCTCTGAATTTAGGGCTCTCACTTTTATGGTCGAGACTGTTTTTCCAGATTTTATTTAAGGTTTTCTGTCCTTAGTGTGCTTATGCTCTAATAAACATTTAATTTAATTTCGTCTACCAGCCACTAGCAACAGGAATGCCATAGAAAACAATGAGAAGTGCTGTTGCTTCTTTTTATGTGTTGTTAAAAAACGGAACAAAAATGTGCTAATAGATGCTGTATAGGAGAGAAGGAGGGGAATTGATGTTCTTCTTGTACACACAGACACACAGACAGTTTTCTGGTTGCAAAAAGTCGAAAGTACAATTACAGCTTTATTTCAAAATAAAGGCAGTGTAGGGGAAAATACTATTAAGTCATTGTAAGTACCTACAAAGATAAATAACGAAAGCATAATTCCTTACAATAGCATTAGCATTGAGTACAGCAAACAATTTTCTGTTGGAAACTCGAGCTTTTTATTGTGATGCACTGTATGCACACAATATTTAGTTAATGTAGTAGAGAGAAGTACGTGACCAACTATGTACAAGAGAATAATACAAATACATACTAAACAGGGATAAAATACAGTCACCAAAAGATGTGTAATAATAAGGATAAATGGGTGAACGACTATAGAAAATTAAATGAGTACACGAACAAGCAAATAGTTTACTTCTCAAGTTGAATGAATGAGTAAGTAAAAAAGTGAATTATATTTGACATTATGTATATGTACTTAATAAGATCCATGTACCAAATACGAGAGATACGTAGTTGTTGTAGGTAATAAGTACACGCAAGGAGAGCGTTTTGCGTTTCAGACTTTGACGTAGTCAAGATGAGATCTCACGGGACTCTGTAATAATAGTCATGCGAGTTCGTTGTCAATAATGAAATGAGGAGAGCACAATAGAGTGGAATCTAAACGAAGAACACATTTCCAGTAATAAGTGGTATTATAGGTAGGCAGGTTAGTACATACTGAGAAGACTGAAGACTGTTGGAGTGTATGGTATTAGAGTGCGATCGCTTTTCTTGTTTGTTATTGAGTATGGGCATAGATAGATTGATGGGAAGGAGTAAAGTTCACTTTCCGATATACATACATAATGCTACGCTCGAACTATTTATTAGTCTAGTGTGAAATGTACTACATACTAGTAGTTATTAGTGTGCACTTGTGAAGTATTATCGTGAGCTGTGCTTTTAGATATGGAGATAGATATGCTATTCTCGTTTTCGGATAGGAAGTAAAGTATATTATGGTAACTACGGCTATTAGTGTAAAAAGAGAAGCATATAACATGTAATGCATACGGTTAGTAAGCAAAAGGAGTGCTCACGCTCTCTTTATTTGCTTTACTGCCCTATACTACTATTACTATTACTTTGTGTGTGAGTGTGTGTGTGGTATGTGTGTGTATGTACATATGCATGCGTGTGAGTGTCAGTACATACTGATACATAATTTTCCTATGTTACGGATAAGGCTGGTAATGTTGTACAACGATAATAATGTTGCATGACAGAGCAGGACAGGGAGAGATACAGAGAGAAAAGGAAACGAGAGGAAACTGTTGTAGTAACTTGTGCATAATAGGAACACCACCTACTTATCTGCTATGTACTTTGTTAGTAGACACAACATGTACAAATTCCTGTAGGTAGGATTTGGGTCTATAATAAGAAACAGAATTTGAAAAGTGAGCACCGAGGACGCGATTGAGATGACAGGCACGCATATTATTCCAGTACGTGAAGTTACGTTGCATTATTACACAATACCTATACTTGGTTCGCTGTGTGTCTGTGTGTCGTAATGTTGATTTAAAAATTGCTATTTACTTGTCTTGTGTCCTGTCTGACTGTCTTTGCTGTTGTTCGTGCTTTGTGAGCTAAAGGTAAGAGACGAGGGTTGTGTGTGTGTGATGGAATGTCGGTGAACGTGGGACATGCGATCCGTTGTGTGGCCAAGTCACAGAAGAATTATTTATTTAATGAAGTACAGCAGTTCCCAGTTGTATGCAAAAGTCCTATTTGTAGTCGCTGTTGGAAGAGAGAGAGAGAGAGAGAGAGAGGAAGTAGAGGCGAGTCGAGGGTACGAGTGAAAGATTTCGATTAGATGTACACGTTTTCGTTGTATAAGCCCACCTTTTTATTAATTAATAATACGCAGTTTGCAAGGTAATGAGCAGATAGAATAACATGGTTGATGAAAGAACGGGACGGTAAAGTGGGAATGGACATTCATGCAATGAAATTAACCAAAAGTGCTCCATGTGTTTGGAATTGTATACGTCGTGAAGTATGCATAGGCAGTGCACGGCACGAAAGTGGGCTGTGCCCAGCTTGATTAATTTGCTAAAGTTTTTCACTCAGCATACATTTTTAATGGAGTTTGTGAGTTGTATTATACACATAGCTGTGCTAACCAGCTATTTCCTTGTTATCCATTTCGATTGTTTGTTAGCAGACAGTTTAGTGCTTATTGTTAGAGAAATAATTTATTGCGTCCAGAAATACGACAGTAATATGACATAATATTTCTTACGCGAAATGCATTTCGCAGTTTTAATGGCTAATCGAGAAGGCAGACTTTATGAATAGTAACATCTCAATTTGCAATTGTTAAATAGTTGCACGAGTGTATTATGCTTTCCCGTTTTAACGTAAAAAACAAAACCGTCGTGTTTTTCGCTGCCCAAATTCCGACATGTAAATAAATGATAAAAGTATGAAAGTATTTATTTATTCTTTACTTTCAGGTACTTTATCATAAGTAGTGGGCCGGGTGTGCGTTAAAAGTTATCTGGGACATGCTTATTTGACGTACTTTTTCAATTTTTCATTTTTGCAATGTTTTAATGTTTTTCTTTGCAATTTTGCAGCAATTGAATCTGTTGAAGTACAAGAAATCACAGCTAAGGCGAGAGACATTGCATTGCTCGAGTGCCAAATCAGATCAACTCCTCAACTTTCCTCCGATCAAGTTTCGTGGCATCGGGGAGATAACTTGTCTCTTTCTCAGGAATTCAATTCTAGGTCGGTAATTTTTTAACTAACAATAATTACTTACACATTGTATTTAATATTAGTAGTTAGATTGTATACACTGTACACAGTACAGTGCTGAATTCATGGTCGGAAACTTTCTCCAGCTGAAGTTCATGTTGTTCAAGACAAAATTTTATTCTCCCCTAGGTACAATATACTTTCCTCAGGTACTCTACTTATTTCCAATGTGCAGCAGTCCGATGCTGGCATCTACAGGTGAGTCACCAGTGTTTCACTTCACCGTTCTTTGATCACTTTATAGCAGTTTGATGAACTGAAATATAAATTTTGGTTTTTTTGTGGTTGGGCAGGTGTACTGGTAGAAACGATGTTCTAAACGGAAAAGAACGGTCAGTCAATGTCAGTTTGGTAGTTTTACCTCAAGATACAGGTATCAGCTCTGAGCCACCCAAGTTCCTTCCAACACCTCGATTTGGTAGGACTTCTCTTCTTGTTCTTGACGAAGAAGAGACCTTCCTTTTGGAATGCGCAGCCACGGGTAATTTTTTATATTTTTTAAAAATTCATTTTTGGGTGGGAAAATCAATTTACAATGTCATTTGAGGAATAAGAACGGTCTTACTCATTTACCCAATTACCCTGCTTTATATCTTAATTACAAGATTATTACTGCCACTATTTATATAATTCGTACATAGTCATTAATTTTAATATTTAAAACATTCATTAAATATTTAAAATTATTATTTGTACAATTGACAGGCCTGCCCCTTCCCAATCTCGCCTGGGTGTTAACTTATGAAATCGGTAAGAAGTCACGTTTGGCATCAAATGATTCATCGTTAACAAGTTGAAAGTTTCTTAAATGTTTGATTTACTCGACAATTTACCATGATGCTCTAATGTGCTAATTATTTTTCTGATGTACATAATTTAGATAATGGCACGAACAGTAATCCTCACGTTCAGGTATTGTCCGAAGGGAGCATCGGCTACGACAGCGTTAAATTAACAGCTGAAAATGCCAAATTGGGCAACTACACCTGCGTCGCCACCAATGGCGTTGGAAATTCCATCAGACAAGTGAGCAAACATTTTATCCTGTCCCTGTCTCCCAGATATACGCCTACTGAAATCGTGTGAGAGTATTTACAGAGTCACACATTGCATACTTCATTGTTTTACTTTTTAGACTATTCAAGTCGCAAGGCTACCTGCTCTCCTCAAACAGCCTGAATCGTACCAGTTGCCTCCAGCAAAAACAGTTCGATTCGAATGTAAAGTTCAAAATCCATTTTCCCTTGTGTGGTACAAAGATGGACAGCTCATGGAAACGGGAAAGGGCAGAGTCAAAGTAAGATATTGCATAACGATAATGCTGTGTTTGACCAAACTTAACATAGATGAACTTAAGTATGTTATTTGGTGGTGCAGACTAGTGGGCAAAAATTGAGCATATTAGATTTCCATAATATTTAATGATACATAATGCAAAACCATCAGCTACTAATTACATAGTTAAGTACATCATTTCATCAAAAGGAAATACACGTTAGATACCATACAATTTCATAGTAAAATGACAGGTTCAATGAAAAGCTGTAAGCAGCAGGTACAAAACTAAGAGGGGG
>JABASC010000767.1:0-32190 GCA_019776185.1 Plutomurus gul | reverse complement strand
TACTTAAGCCAAGAAAGATGCATTATATTACACTGTACAATAAATGCCACAATTAAAAGAGAGAACTGCTCGAAATATTTTCTAAAGCTAATGGACATGTAACTCATTGCAAAAAGCATACAACGGAAAATGTAGAGTACAGTATACACAGGTACATAGTTTGCCCTTTAATTTTAAAAAAATGTGGAGTAGTAGACCTCTTGATGTCTACTACCACGTCGTGGAAGCGATTCCACGACGAAACACAGTCTAGTCAATTCAATTGCAATGCAGCGCAGCGTAACATTTATTTGTATACGTTGGCGTGAGACAAACGAGCAATTTACAAGGTGAGTTTTACTTTCTACCACATTCGAGTGTTACAAGACACATCTTTTTGTTGTATGTGTAGTGTACCTACTTTGTTCAACAAACAGAATCCCTTGTAGCAACACTCATCTGTGTACTTTTACCTTACATAAGTGATTTTTCGTTATTTACAGCCTGATTAGGTAAACGTTTACCTACAAATAGAATAATTGTCCATTAAATTTTAAAAATTTGTGAAATATGAGAGAAATTATTTCGATAATTGACAACTTGATTAGTTAAATCCATTAACCACTGCTGTGCTACACTATAAATTAACCACTAACAACTGATACGCTGTTTTCCTTCTATATCGCTACACTTAACATTGCAATCAAAAATTCAAATGCAATTGAAGATTTTTTTTTACTTCTCAAACGTTTTTACAACTATTGCAATCTAGACTGAAGATGTGAATAAGATTTTCAGTGATTTAAATGCTATAAATTCAGTTGGATAGAAGGTAGAATGTGTAAGAGTGCAATTATTAATTAATTTTCCGTAATCTCAGAGGTATACTAATTATTGTAAGCACTTAAAGGTGCATAATTATTGATAAGATGTGCTAAATGGGAGTACACGCCACAATTCAGACGTCCATTAATGTCCATAATTAACATAGCTTGTTTAGTTATTTAATAGTTGAATTCTCGCTCACTCATGATTTAATCGTGTCTGCGTTCGTTCCTCAACAAGGTGTAGCTTGTGTAGGTAGCTTTTCGTAATTAAGTAATCATGCATGCACTTCTTGACCTTTTTAGCGCACAGTCTGCTGATAGTACTAATGCATATTGAATCATGCTACATTTAACGCACCTAATTAAAATAACATTTAATTAACATATTATTAAATGCGGATGCTTGTATCTGCATGTGCATAATTATTTAATAAATATTTTGTACAATCAGTTCCGTCTCCTACTTAAAAGGGTTGCTAAATGCTCTTGCATAATTGTAGACTTGTAGATATAGACGATTCGACAAGTGGAAGAACATAGGCAAACAGATACCAGAAATGTTAAGTTGCGTGAGGCTGTTTTCTTGGTTTACGACCTGTGTGCTTTGTGTCATGCATTCAGCCTTTGAAGCACAAGAAATCAATACGTCAGTATACAATTTTTTCTTTCGATATCCGTAATGTAATTCCGTAATACTGGCTGAGTGCAGGTTTAATTTTTCGACATGTAGTTGGCCCATTTTGCACCAACCATACTTAATTTATACATCCATGGGAGTTAAATATAAAAAAATATATTTATTGTGTCTGCATTCTGCAACCTTTCACTCACTAATATGTATAAGTAGAAGCCTCTACCTAATACCTACGTTGTGTGTGTCACGTGCAACGATAGCTACAATCAGTTTTAATGAATGACTAGCTTTCTGGGTTACTTTAGCGGAGACTTCTTGTATGAAACAAAACAAAATACAAAGGCGATAGTTATTCATGGGGCAACAATGAAACCACAACCACTTGTGCGTACAAAGTTGTAGAATATTAGCACATTGCGGAATTCACACACACACATATCTAGACCCAGTTAAAACGGCAACTTGAATCTTCACATTCTTTTCCACGCTTAGAAAATTGTTCCTTTATTATTCTCGAGTTGATTATTTAATTTTTATTAATACACTCTTTATGCACAGTTGCAAATGTGTAACAGCATTGCATTACAGCCACAGCTTACATAACGCTCATGAAGGAACAGAAAAACTAATTAAGCGTGACTGGATCGCAGTACCAATGAAATAGTAATGGCTCTTTTATGTTATAATACGCTTATTCAACATTGTCTTTTAACAAATTAAGAAAAGTCCGTGTAGATTGTTCTAAAAATGTTTTGCTCATTTACATCATTAGGTCATGACTGCATTATTGTTTCAAAGAAATGCGAGAATGCAACTATATCCAATTGAGAAAACAAGAAGAAAGGACAATTCCAAGTTGTCCCCCGAGTGTTAATTATTGCGGAGAACTACTCACTATTGTTAATTTGACTTTGAAATCTTGACTATAATATTTAAATACTAATACTGTCAGAGAAGAACTATTGAATGAATCGTGGTCCAATTAAATAGCGATATCGTGGATATGTTGGTGGTTTCTATGTAGTAAAAGTTCTAGTAAATGTGGGTAAAATTCCCCAATTGATAATTGAATTGAAAAAATTAAACTGAAGCTAGCTAGAAAATTGAAAATATTCAGAGTATTGGTTTTAAAAATAACTACCGATATATGAAAGATATTTTGTTTAGACCAAACAAGTCACAATTTAAAAAATTCACTTTTTTTAAACTTATTCAAAGTTGCAGTTACTGTTGATTCAAACCATGCATAAATAATGGACACTCTTTGAATGGACACGACAAAAAGTATCGTAACATAACATACGAGTGTACAAACTGTATCCATTACAATTGACAATACAATACAAAATTTACACCCTGCTGCATGACTGTGGCCATTTGATTTAGGTATTGAAGGCCGCAATCACAAAACTAATTATGCAGCTGCAATTTCTAAATCATACATGCAGGTCTAAATGCAAAAGATTTTGGCAAACATTGAAAAGCGACACTGCTTTTATTCGCAGAAAATCATTGCATTGCATGCACTTTGTATACAAATGATTGTGGTTTACCTATCCTGTTCCCATATGAAGTTAATTGTAAACATGTGTTGTGTACACATGTAATGCAATGCATATTGTAGCAACACCGTTTGCGAACAATAATGGAACAAACAATGCGTAAACATGCGTATTTACATATGTGTGTACACTAATTCAAAACAAGCAGAACACTACTTCAACTCTTTTTACAAGCAGGTATTACGGGGTGTCACCATCTACACACAACGACATTGTACACGCGTAAACATGCGTATTTACATATGTGTGTACACTAATTCAAAACAAGCAGAACACTACTTCAACTCTTTTTACAAGCAGGTATTACGGGGTGTCACCATCCACACACAACGACATTGCCATTAAGGTGCAGGTGTCTCTGTGTGCTATTTAGCTAGTTGAAAAATTTACCGGTGCGACATGTGAATGCATCATGTTATATAACTTGCTTATTGTTAGATTGTTAGGTTGTTACCCTTCACGTACATGGTACAGAACAGATACTATGCAGTGATACAGTTCAGAATTCAATGATGTGTGTAATCGTAATGATGAGAAAAATATTTTATTGTTCCAGTTTATACTTGTTGCGTTTGTGAGGAAACTAGCCAAGTGAACGTACTTAAATGATATTAACAATAAATTGTATAGTATATTACCTAAGTTTGAATACGGATTTTTGTAAGACAAATTATTCGCACACGCCCATTCCCTCTCTTCCAAGACGCTGTTAACTTTACCTGAGCCAATATTTGTGAAATTGCAAATAATTTTGAAATTTATTGTAATTACTTACCTATTTATCTTAAACAGCAAATAAAACAAGTTTTACACCTGCGGAGACCAATATTAGATGGTATTTAGAGTCATTGATATTGATAAGGGGTTATGCTTAAGACAATAATAGTATAACACATTTTTTATTCATAAATCCATTGCAAATCAATTTAGTCACATTTATCGTTGAGCAGATATGTATTATATTTAATTATATTAGAAGCTCATTACCTAGATATATAAATCAACTCCGTTAACACATTTGTATGCTAATCAAGGTTTGATAAGATTGCTGTTACGGACAAGATTATTTCCATGTTCTGTGGCTTACAAGATTCGAATTTCTTTTTCTGAGCTACATATGGTACTTCAGTAACGAATATCAAGTGATTTAATTTCCAAATGTGTGTGGATGTGCCCTTCGTTTTACAATTACAAATATTACAATTCATATGCTGTAATATAGTCCTCGTGTTATTTTATTTCCACTGGTGAATTGTACGAAAATATTGATTGCTGCACTACAGTTCACATAATTTAATTGATGTACTTTGCACTATGTACATACTGCGCAGAGGCGTCAGCTTATTAGATAATAAGGCCTAAAAACGATAAGGTATTTTTAACAAGTCCCACTGTGCCCCACCCATAAAAGATAACTAAACGAATAATAAGCATGTTAATGCCTTCCCTGTATAATAATTTACGAGTATTCTGAAATTTGATTAAAGTCCCGTGCAACAACGAATTTGTATGTACATTTCCGTAAAAGCAGGACAACTTAAATGTGGTTGTATATGTAATTCTTTTTACAATCAAATATTCGTTTCCTAATTCGTGCTTTATTAACTAGAGTCGATCCTACATTTGTAGCAAGTTAAAGTACCCAATAATGCTCGTAAACCGTCAGTTATTTTAATATGTAAGGAAACGGGAAATTGTACTTCTGGGAAGGTATCTCTGCTTAAAGAAATTTAATGAAGTTCCGTAAGCACCGTAAATTTAACGCGCATTCATACAAGGTACAATTCCAATGCCAATAAATGCATGTACGATAGAAAGTTATTACGAGTTTAAGTCTTAAAACAATTAGTCAGTTAGGTTAGTGTTCAATTACATGATCTGATTGAATTCTGTTTAAATACCTTCATGTGAGGTTTTTTATTCTACTAATAGGCTCGTTACACAGCTCTAGGTTTTATATTCATCTCTAAATACACCTGTTTACCTAAGAATATTTTATAAAACCTTTTCGCAAAAACTGTATTGAATACTATCTTAATTGGTCAAGTACACTAAATTTATTGCTATTGCCCTTTAAGAGGAGTACATGCTTTTCCAATACTCCAAATTGAAACACAATTTTTTATATCTTTTTAGCAATGAATTTTCTTTGTTTTTGTGCAGAATGATTTGTTAGTACCTGTTGGTATTGTACCCATGGGTCCATGGATTGACTCGAATATATAATACCGACCTGTTTTCATTAACACATATACAATTTGAGTTGCATTGTTTAGCTATATTTACTTGGGGTTCAAGTGTTAGGTAGCTTTAATACATGGTTAATGAACTTTAATTACCTTTCAACCGAAGTCTGCTGACAGATATGAAAGCAAGAATCGCAGAACTAAACGTCATGTGGGTCTAGGTGATTACTAAAAACTGCCAATTAAGATCGTAAAACCATAAGTCGAAAGGGTCAACACTTGCTACCTTTAATAAAAAGCTATACGTATAAATATTCTCTTGTTTGCCCTAAGTAATGTCATAGTAGGAGAACCATAAAAGTGCAAAATAATTTATTAATATTTAATATATAACAATGGTCAATTTGATAACATTTAGGTGCATTTAGGTCTAACAGTGTGTAGAACATGTGAATGTGGTACTTTTGTTTTTAGATGTTTGGCGATGAACTGATATCTGATATGGTTACACATTGTGGACACCTGAAGGTGCAATGTTAACCGTACTTATCGCATGTGAACAGTAGCAGTGTGTCTTACAAAGATTTATTGTTTATGCAGTCCGCTCACAGTAGTACTATTTGTGAGTGAATGCCTATTCTGTTTAAATCTCAATTCTAGTTAATGAAATCAACGGTCCGCTTGATAAAGTCTTTTATTCTCACGGCAAATTTTTTTTACACACTTCGATTACTCTGTGCGATCGAGGTAAGTGTACATAGCAAGTAAATGGACATTTTGTGTAGAATGCTGGCGTCAAGCCATAGTCCTCCTGCACATACAACCTAACAAAAACACTGGTATCATGTATTTCATGTGTTTTTGTGTATGCTCTCACACTCCATTTTAAAAACTGATACACAACAACAACCAATCATATTTAAATACTCTTTCACTTTTGAAGAGCAATTAAAGTAAAAAAATAAATACATGAGATTCATATAAGTTAGATATTAAAGATAAGTGAAAATCAGAAGCACGTTTACGCAACACATAAACGTATTTATTACATGTTCACCAGATGAAACTGTGTATGATGTTAACTTTGAAAGAATCCTAACCAAGTTTAAGTTTGCAAACCTCCAATAGTTTCCATTCACTCGTTAGCTCTAGTCGGCTAATCACAATTTTAGTGAAGTTGAAGTAACACCAACTCAATGTTATTGATGATATAATTTTATATATACTCTTTTAGAAAAAGAGTAAAGATATGCATCACCTCGTCAAAATCGTGTGGAGTCGTGTGTGGAGTGGAAATGATTGAAAAAGGATAAAATTTGGAAATTACATACATAGATAATCTTCTAAAATGGATTAAGTCTACACAATTCACATCTTTTGTGAACGAAAGTTTATAGGGATTTTCATTGCCAACAAAAATCTTTGTGCTTTGTTCGTATTGCAAAATTGTACCTTTAAAAATTGGAAAACTCTGCAAAATTGAATATGGTAACCTAACAAAAAAGTAGTCTCATATGAAAGATATTGGTGATTTATATTACGGGTCTACTAGAGGGACTGTCGGTATGCTATTGGAATTAGAAATAGTAAAACACACAAGCATCAATAAAAACATTATAGTTATCTTCAGTAAAAAAAGTTTATTGTTTACTTAAATCGTTTGTCAGTTATTCTATCACATTCTTATACGTACCAAGTGCAGTGAGCAGTGCAGTACCTACTATCGACTAACAAGAGAATTGTAGTTGTAATACACCAAAATGTAAAACAAAAATATTCTTCAATACACTGCTAAAACGGAGTTATCCGATGGTACAATTATTCGATTGATTTGGACCTTTTAATTTCAAATAATAATGGTTACGGTTTAAATTACCTCTTTTTAATTAACTATTGTAAAAGGAACATAAGCATAATTCATGACATTTACTAGAGTTAACAGTTCCTGTCGATGGAACATTCTATTTTATATGATAAATCAGAGTAATTACCTACATTTAGTTACATAATACAATAACGTGCTAACAGCACGGTTATAGTCAACAGTCTTCTCTATGATTTTATCAGGGCTATAGCATACAAGAAAAATTCAATCAAATTGACGTAACAATTAGTCAAGAGGCACGTCAGTATATATTTAGTACTTGGCCTGCAATAAAGATGCAGTAATAACTGTCAGAACATAATAAAATATTGCGTGTAACTACTGTAATAACCATAATGAGTTAGTTATACCATGAATAATGAGTTAAGGCCCACTTGAAATGACAAAAATAATTGTGTAAAAATAACTTCATAAACCAAAATTGCAAATTGGTAGCTGACAATCTCGACTCGAATTATCTAGACATTTCTACTTACTTATTATTAGTTTGAACTAGGTAGGTATGCATCAAACTGTATTTTTGCTTTTCTACGTGCAACATTTGCTAGATAAAGCCCTTAAATCTATTTACTTCCATTATTTTCACCCTGAGATCTATTGTGCGAAAACGCTTACTGATAAAATGTTTAGTGGTTTTAAAGATTTAAAATAGTGTAATTGTTTGCCTGTGATGTGATTCCTGTTTTCATTACAGTATCAGACATCCTTCTGAACACTTCAGTCCAATGAGTTCATAACTATGCGAATCTTGAAAATGTACTCAGCAATTTGACAGTTTGAATGATTTTTGATAACTGAATGAATGTGTACCCTGAAATGTTGAATTTTTAAAATAATACATCCCTTTGAGGTGAGGTCTTTAGGTAAAGTAAATTACAATAAAAGCTATTCGTCATTGGAATTCAAAAACCGGACATCAAAATAGAAACGAATAGCATGTGCATTAAAACATGAATTTAAAAACTAGAACTAATCAAATATTAAAGTCTGTGATTTCTAAATACACAACGCAAAGGGCAAAGCTAACATAATTTTCACATCAATCAAACAAGGTATATATGTACGTATTTTTTTCTATAAAAATACCCGGCAGATCTCGGGTTTTAGTAGTACAAAGTCCGTTGGAGGACAGTCGTTTATAGTTTTTCTTACTCTTATCACATCTCGACCCTTAGTTCTATGTATCTAGCAGGAGTTTTGAAGCTAATATTATGAAGGGGTGAAACCCTCGAGTTAACAAAAGTATTTTCACATGATAAAATCACACGTGTGAATTCTACTCTAATTACAACATCAAATTAATCAAATACGAATTATTTTCTGCAGACATGGCAGAAAAGAGTACCCTATTACAACTTACAGTACATTTGCTTGTCATTGTATCTGTGTCTTGATACTAGACTGTAAGCGCACATCAATCCTAGTGAGTGATAAAATTGTAGTACATTTCATCCTAATCAGTTGGAGAAGAATGCTGCCCATAATTGGTCACTCAAAGCGCAAATATCCGCCAAAATTCTTCTTAACACAAAGCTGTACGTGTACAACAATATCATGGATTGTGTCCACCCATGTCTGTGGAAAATCTGGAGCTGTAACTTCTCTATAAATAAATTAAGAATTTTTTTAGGAAAGTACAAAATTGATAGAAAGAGTTGATATCGCACATCGAAGAATTAATATACCTTTGAAGAAATGAAACGAGACTCTGTACTTGAGATAGCCACCCATTTGAAACAAGCTCATCAAAATACATCCTAATGTTACGTGTTTCATTGTCCGTGGGCGCAGCGATTTTATAAATACCTTCACGAATTTTACTTCGAATTTTTGGCAGTTCCGTCTCACTACACAATGCTGGGCGTGTAACAGGCTCTGTAGTGCACAGAGATTTTGTTGCGGGTGTAGGTTTCCAAAATGCTGTCCAATCGACATTGTTTTTTACTAAATAAATCGAAATTCATCTCAAATATGACTTCTAGGGTTAAAATTACAATTTAATACTCAAATTCATTGAACTCTACCTGTGGTAGTTAAATCAGGTTTGAATTTCATTGGAGAACGTTTACGAAGATTTTCGTTACTTACAACTACATTGGAATTTGATTGCGTATTAATAGTCCTCGAATTGACCAGCAAAGATGAGGAGGAAGACGATGATTCCGTAGGAGGGACGTTGTAAACACTTTCACAAACTCCCAATGGACCTAAATGCCCGTTTCTTAATTTCATATCTCTCTCCATAGCTTGTTTGCTTGAGCACGGCTGAGGGTCATCATTGGAATTACCACCAGAATATTGTCCTTTTAGACCTTTCGCCTATGAGGAAGAATTGGTTTTAAAACATTGCTAATAGAAGGAATTCAGAATGAAAGCTGTCTACGAAATGAAAAATATTTTCGAATATTTAAAACTAACAATAAGTAAGGTAGACTTACACATTGCAACGCAACAACAGAAAAAAACTATTATTTACCTGCTGAAATTGAATAACAACTTCATTTCTCACACTAACGGGTAAAGCACTTAAAAAACTGGGATCCAAACTGTCTATGTTTTGGTAGGGATTCATTTCAGCATTATGGGGGTAGGAATTGTTTGGCCCCTGATTATCGACATTATTTCCAGCGTCTGGATCTTCAATTTTTGTGTAATCAATGTGTTCTTCATCTTCTGAAGGTGGAATACCATTGACACAATCATTATCCGTATCTAATTGTGTTTCATCTAATTGTAAACCATAGTCACGAACTATTTCCAACGCAATATGCTTAGGAAGTTCTTTGAGAAAATTGATATCCACAGGGTCTTGGTTTGGAAGCCAATCATTAGTCGCAGCCTCATTACCGCTTTTAGACCCTATAACTGCGTAGGTTTTAGAATTTGAATCTTCGGTATCAAGCAGACTGTACTGACAATCTTTTTCTTGCTGATGTGAATGCTGTTGGAGTAAAGAAGTGGTTGAAACCGTAGTCGTTGTTGCAACTGAAGAAACGGTTGAAGTTGAAACCGTAGACGTTGTTGTAACCGAAGAAACGGTTGAAGCTGAAACCGTAGACCTTGTTGTCACTGAAGAAACGGTTGAAGTTGAAACCGATAAAGTAGGAGCAGCTGAAGAAGCAACGCACACTGAAGAGGTAGAATCTGGAGACGTTGAATCTGACGAAGTTGGAGTTGAGGCAATTGAAGTTGAATTCTCATGTTCGAATGTTGGTGTGCTGGAAATTGCATAGGTTGCTGATTGATTTACCAAGTGACCTTCCACATGACTATTATTTTCAACAGCAAGTTCACCGGAGGTATCGTTAAACGAAACGGAATTGTCACTTGCGTCAGTTCTAATTAAATTTGAAGTGCCCTGATTTCTTTTCATTTGCTTTTTTACCCTTTGCACCATCTCCCTACCCACACTCATAGAAAGTAAAGTCATTTGCTTTGTTTTAGGGCCCGTTTTGTCAAAGTCGAATTGAAGATTCGAACATGACACTCCAATTCCACGAACATCACTTGCATTTACAGAAATAGTTTTTAAAATATTTAGAATCAGGCGACAAATTTCTGAGTAATTTCTTGTACTTTGAAACATGGGCCTACTCCTGAAAAGTAAGATAAGAAAGCAATTATTGGTTATAGAGACATTGAAAACAAAGATCATAAAACAAACACAAATAAATGGTGCCAAGATTGAATCCACGCATTACAGAAATCTATTGGTTAATCAGTGTGTTGTCTAATCATTTATTTACCTCGGGTCTAAAAAAAGCAACTAAATGGAAATAATATTTGCGTCTGCTTTTTACAAGTTATCTTAAAAGTTGATTTAAAAACTATGTACCTATTTACATGATCCACAATGCCATGTCCTCCATACTTCAATGGTTCACCGGCACCTTTTCTTCTTACCAATAGTTTAAAATTAAGATTCAATGATGTAGCGCGAGCTACTTCGAGTCTCCTGCATATTTCCTTGCTAAGCTCAGGGATGAAGTCTCGCAACTCTTCATCATTGTCGAATCTGACTCTACATTCAGATAAGATGTAAATTAAAAAGCAATGGTTAGTTATTTTCCTATTTTATAAATGGTAGAATGTGATGTGTACATGTTTCGTAAGTTTAAATTCACCACCACTTGAACAAACGATTACAAAATGGCGATACTGACATTTGTGGTAGTTGTTTCCTCACATCTTAATTTTTGTAAAATAATGTGCTGAAAAGTTTAAGTGAATACCCATGCGCTTCTGTGTGCAAGGATTTGTCAGAAGACATGCTAACCTACCTACAGGTAAATTTTTATTACAGTTTAGTTTAGTACAGTTTCAATTTTTAGTAAATCTACTTGAAAAACGTATTAAAGTGTTTTTCATTTATAATTAGGAGAATCCCAACATTGTCTTCGTTCCTATAGATTTAAAAACAATTAAGCTAGGCAAGACAAGAAATTACTACAGGAGCGTAAACGACTGCACGGAAGATTTTGGGAACATGTTCCATACATATTTGCAAAGCCATAATAGGATTAACGCTTTACAACAATTCTATAATAATAACCACATCGTCTAAATACCTCCAGAGGAGTATCTGGCAAATGCATAACAGATGCCATTTTGATGAAGAGTTGCCTTGAAACCTCAGTTACTCTGTTTTCTGTTATTTTCCATGTTAAGTTTTGTTAAGGAGTCATTTTTAATTGAGTTGAATCTACTAAACATGTACACGACGAATTCTACCAGTTAGAAAACACGGACATACAGAATAATAATGTGTTGACGAAATGTACAATTATTGTCAAAAAATAGTAAATTATTATCCTAATACCCATAATTTATATCAACGGAAATACTTTTTGGACGGACATCATAATTTAACTCGGAAGTGAAGATACCATTGCAAACGCTAAAAATAGTACAATAAAAGCTTATGGTTACTAATGATTAAATAGAGTTAGTAGTAGTGGAACGATGACAAATTTGAAAATATTTTGATACGTTCAGGTAGAGTTAGTACCTTCTTAACCGTTCGGCTGCCCGATCTCCCAGTTTAGTTTTTAACTCATAAACAGGTACTCTTAATACATCTCCGCATGTGTGCACAGAAAAAGTCTCATTGAGAACATGAGAAGTGTTATGTCCGATGCCAGGGACTTCTCTTACAGGTAGATTTGCAATGTAATCAACAGCCTCTGAATTCTTAAGGAAATATATTCCATCTGGCTTAGCTTTTTTTACTGCTAGTTTCGCCAACAGTTTATTTGTACCTATTCCAATAGACGCTGTGCACTTGGTTTCATTCTAAAGAACAAATGTATTAATGGAAGTATTATGTAATGCATTAGACTAAATAAGAGATAGTACAACTAAAGACAAGTGGAAGGTACCGAAACTTACAAATATTATTTCTCTAATAAATTTAGCCAATTCCTCGGCAGTACTATCAGGAACTTCTTGAAGAATTGATGACACGTCTACAACCATTTCATCTATACTCTCGGCCTCTATGTTTAATGTAAATCTGAAAGAAAAAGAAAATTTATTTTCTTAAACTTTGTAGACACGACTACGCTTCAGCATACAAATCAGAACACTTACGAAGTGAGGATTGCAAAGAACAACGTTGACACTCTTTTATATTCATCAAAATCGTACGGAATGACTTCCAACGAAGGGCACAACTCTTCCGCTTCAGAGACCCACATTCCATTTTTAACCCCGAATTTTCGAGCTTCATATGATGCACACGCAATATCGGACTTTGAATTTGTTACTTTTCCTTTAGAATGGGTGACTATCAAAGGCTTAGAAGCTAAATGAGGTCGAGAAAGAAGACCCACAGACACAAAAAAACAATCCAAGTCTATGTGCATCAGCATTTCTATAACAAAATCAACAGAAACAGCTTTAGTCTCAAGCAGTAAGTTGCATTTGTCCACTATTAAGACATATTCATGTGACAATAATAAAGAAAGTAGAAATAATCGAACCCGAAACTTGATTGCATTCCGCAGTGTTTCCCTGAGATGTACGTAATTGCGATTTGAATAGCTCCAAATTGTGAAATTTATGACTACTGGAATATTTTCTTAATTCGGCTATTTTTAACTGCATACTCTTTTTATGTGTCGACAATAGGTGCAGGCGAGAGTTTCCGAAAAAGTCTTCAATGTATCCTTCTTCTGTAATGCACTTCATTTTTTGAAATTTAGCGATTTTATCAGATTTAGCGCTATTAGTTGTACCATTAGGATCACCGTTTTCCATTACGTATTTTCCTTGAGAATTGATAACACTACAAGTTCCATTAACAAGTTTTTCATGATTTGAATTTCCAACTTCCTTTACAACACGAACTTTATCATCGTCAGAAACAACTGCTGCTGAAAGTTGATTGGTGATACTAGATGATCCATTTAGCCCACCAACAGAATTGGTATCCTTTAGGAGACCATCGTTTCCATTTTGGATGACTTCGCCGTTGCTTCGATGACACATTTGGGACAGAGTAGTTTGGTTCTTTTCTCTGCAAAAATTAATTTGTGTCTAATTTCATGTGTGAACTTAGGGCATATTGTACTTAATAAACACATGTAATACATGTTAAACACATGTTAAATGTCAGCAAATTAATAGGTTAACTTACTTGTTGTAATCATAAAGAAAATATCTGCGATGATCCAGTTTGTCACCAGCTGCAATACTGTCCGTTATCCACTCAGGCTTTACGGTTTTTGAACCATACAAGCTAATACAATTCAAATAAAAAATGTATACAACTTTGCTTAACAATTGCGTATTTCCTTAGCTCCGTTACTGGGTGGTCGCAAAAATTGCTTACTTTTTAGTGGGTCTTGCTAAATTCGACGCAATAACAAAAGTGGTTTTGGCACTTTGATATTGATGGTAGGTACCACCATGTACAATAAAAAGATCACGCAATTGCGGTTCCGGTGGACCTGAATTTAAATTTTAGTAAGAATTTACAAATTAGTTATGTGTATATTGAAGTTCAATTTGTAGTAGCAGTACCTCAATTTAAAAATGGTGACAATTACATCAATGAATGCACCAATTTTATCTTAAATTGTAGCTGAACCAATGGAATGTTTATTTTACTTACGCACATAGCCGTTTATATGAATAGATACTCCATTGAATATTCCTAGGCCTTCTTTAGAAGCTATAGATTCGTTGAACTGGTGTTCCAATTTAGCTTTTTTGGCAGCCATGTAACCCCCCTAAATATGGTTTTCAGCAAAAAATCTTATGATTGCAAACATTTTCAAATTGAAAAAGTATGAACCCAAATCGAAAATGAGAATATTCGTATACAAATAGGAAATAATTTAGTTCAATCAAACAGATGAATTATAAAGGAGTTCGGAACATTTATAGGTGTTTGACTAATTGTGCTATTAAAATGCTTCCTTTAACCATTTAACATTTTAAAGAAGTAATTTAATTGTTAATCTTATTTTCACTTATATCTCACTAAAATATCAAAAAACAATCTCTTAAACAAAAATTAAAAAATATAAATTGTCTAAAAAGATTACAGAATGTTCACCGGCATCATTTGTCATTTAACCTTTATTAATATTATTAACCAATACAAAAATGAATGAATGTGTGGTCGTGGTCAATGTACCTGCTCTTCAAATCCATTTTCTTCCCACCGTTTTCGGCCTCGATCACAATCTTTATTTTTATCGGCTTCAATAGCTACACCTAAATTATTACAATCCATCGTGAAAATACGTATTTTTTCACTTTCTTCGGTGGATAGAGTCAGAGGTCAATGAAGTTGTTTGAGTTGCGAGCGAGAGTTGCGACACTACTAAAAAGAATACAAGCACTTGTAAAAAGAAGAAGTCAAGATAGCGCGGCACTAAGCTTTATTGGCGCTTTCGTTGTCGATTTTGGATATAATTTGCGGTATTTTCAAATCAGGTATACAATTCTTTTTAGTATTTAACTAATCTAAACAAACTTTTTATTTCTCAAAGAATTAATATTATTCTGTGCACTGCACATCAAAAAACAACAGTTACCTCAAAAATGGACACACATGTCAGATTTTCCAGTAACACTCCGGACATTTTAATATCCAATCAGTCAACAAATAATTCTGATGAAAATGAACCTGAACCTCGTGAACCAGAGAAAGTTGTCCTGCTTTCTATTGACGAAAATAAGGGTTGGTGAATTCCTCCATTTTCATGAATGTGTAAATTAAATTAGTTCGCAGTTTAAACTGACACTGAAGACTTTCTATCTTTTCAGATGTGAGCTCAAGAGAATTTGTGGATGAAATAGATGAAATCATGAGCAAAACTGACAAGTTGTATATACGAAGCGTTGCCCCACAAAATGTTTCAGGTAAAATAGGTTAATGGTATTAATTGGCCTTCCAATTGGTGGATTGTAAATTGCAGTAGTAATAATTAATTAATTACTGATACTGTACAACTTCAGAACGGTTGGAAAGTCTTGGTGCAACAACGGTGTACGATGTGTTAAATGGATCTGGAGAACGCGTATTTCGTCTTGGCCGATGTGCTATAAAGGGAAATACTCAAACCTTTGTGGTTGCTAATGATGTGGGTCATGGGGTTATGACACTTACTACTAAAGGATTTTTGGTGTGTAAATATGCAATCAAATTATTATATGAACATTCAAAACGATAATAAGAGCAATTAATTGGATATAATTATTTTGGATGTAGGGAAGAAATTGCGACGTTGAAGGAGCAGGACTACTAAAATTTACACAAATACATCATCTAAATGGTGGCTATACCTTGCGGGATACATGGAAGGAATTGTTAAAAATTCGTAGTAGCTGGGTTCCTTTTTGTACGTGCTGTCTTTTACGTTCGAATTCCTCTGCCACTTTAGCCGTTGTCAATTTGGATGGAACACCGACTGGAACAATATGTTTCAAAAAGTGGTTGAATTTGGGCTTTGATGACAGGACTTTATGCGTACATTTCATCCCGAATCTCAATCCTAAAGCAAAATATATGCTTTTTGCTGCTAGTTTGGGGCCTGTAAGTCTCCTTATGCCATTAAGAGTAAAAAAACTCACAAAAGCATTTTTTGCATATCGTACAGAGATACTTATATACTTTACACATGTTTCATTTCAGCTTTGTTCGTACTTCAGTGAACCTGGAAAGTCTAGCCGTGGTCGACTTGTAATATTTTACTACTTAATGGTGCTCTCCATTATAATCATTGTGACTGTTGTATTGTTTAAAGTTCTGTAAAGAAAAGAAAGAAAGCCTCTCTTTTACAAGTCTGTTAATTAATCATGTGCAATGCGCAATTATCTAATTATCAATCCATTTTTAGTATTGAGACTACTACTATTAATCACTTATAACTGAATGACTGGTTTGTGTTTAAATTATACTGAAGCTTTCGTAAATGATATGATTACACGATAGGCACTCGCGTTGAATTTTTGTAATGTTTTTTAATATTCAAGGTGTATCACATGGTTTTCTTAGGTGTATAACTTACCTACAGCGTTTCCCATTTGTTAGATTTAGGAAATATTTTATCAAGTCAAAACTTTGGACCTCAAATTCAAACACTTTAAGATCTTGTGGAGATTCAAATCGTTCAAAGGAGAATTGCAGTATGATTATTATTATCTCGANCAAATCGTTCAAAGGAGAATTGCAGTATGATTATTATTATCTCGAATAATTTACGTTTACACTAATTTGTTTGACCACCTATATCGCCAAGCAATCTTCGCCGTTGAATTGAAAATGCATTGATCTTTGATACAATCAGCTGTATAGGTGACATTTTCGATCAGCTTGGGGCTAGGACTATTCTCTCTGTTGTTATTGTCAGTTTTCAATGAACTTTCAATGTAATTATTGTTACAATGTTTGTTCACAAAATGTGCCCCCTTCGGTCAGTTTCCGATAATCCAAGGTTTCGTGTTTCTCTATAAACTTTGTTATATTTACAATATCACATAATTTTATTATGTAGGCGTATATAGAGTAAAAAATAAGTTTAACATAATATCTTAATGTGCAATGTGCATTTCAGCAAAGATTGTATGTCGACTGCTTTAGACTATCAACAGACGAATGAATACACACCCGAAACACCGTAAAATACTAGATATAATTTAAAAGAAACTTACAACTCGATTGTTGTGCTATTAATGCCCATAAGAATGAACACTTAACCTTCTATTAATAACAGATACAATTTTTCACCATTTTGTGTATAAACCATTTTTTAACAATTTAATGTATAAGCACAGAATTGCATTTTGGAAAATGTTAATAAATTATGTAACGCTCGAAGGGGGAGGGTAGACTGAACTGGCGTTACGGGGATATAAGGTTATACTACATAATTTGGTCCCGTCTCTTTTTTCGGGGTTACAGAATGGAGGTGGGGTCCAAAAATCGGCGTTTTTGCGTTACATAATTTACTAACATCCTATGGCAAGAAATGAAGTATTTGTCCTTTGTATAATACAGAGTATCAACCCATCAACCACTGCGTACTACCTCGTTCTGTGGAACAAAAAACCAAACTCACATCGATACATTACGAAGACTTTTCTAAGATAGTGAATGTTATTGGTTTCACGTACATGTAATGAATGCAAGACTGGCTTTGTAAATCCATTGTTTGCTGGCTATAAACATGCCCGGGGGCTAATGTTTTTCAAGTTGTGGCAATGAGGAATTCTAATTTTTCTGCTCTAATAATGTGACGGAATGTTATGGGTACCTACGTACTTCTCTATATGTTTTAATGTGACTGATTTAATTGTCAGCGTCAGAACTAATAATGTCTACTAAAGAGTTCAATAAATTTGATTTCGCGTCACAAATGACTGGAAATACACAAAACGGTGAGATGTGTAAATCTAGGCGTTACTAACACTGTATAATAATTATGAAATTATGTATTCGTTCTTACCACGTCAACCACTTATTAAGGTGAATGTAACGTAATCCGGCCAAACTAGAATCTGGAATAATTAATGATTGATCTCTGGGTTTCCAAGAGCAAACCGTTGCAAGAATAATGTGAATTTAAATGCTAACCAAACATTTGTTAGAAAATCATTTTATTTAGTTCTTTCTGGTTTCCTTGTATCCGTGGCTATCATCCATCATGGTCGCATCGTTCTTTTGTGACGTAGTTAAAACCGAATGAATTTTGTATCTTGTCAATATTAATAGTAACAATTAAGAATGAGTTTTACAGATTTTTTGCTTCGGTTGAGTACTTCACTTCATGAATGTTTGTTATGATTCTGCACTGCAGGCATAAATATTCGATTTTTGCAAAGCTAAGCTGAATCTTTCAAAGAAACATACCTTGCCTTCACATAATCGTCGAAGTAAGTATTATAAGCATACACTGTATAGGATATTATTCAGAAGGCTAATATAATTAAAAGTAAAAGCCGGAAAATCAAACGTAACTCATCCGACAACAAACAGTCTCGATGCAGTCTGCCAAGATTTACAGTAGATACAATCAAAGAGTGCCCTGCGGGCATCATTCAGCAAGTACAACATAATTTTTATTCTGATTTCGTTTCAACCGTTTCGTAACACTCTGTGTACATACTATGCGGACAAGTTTGCATTAAGGATTACATTACAGATATAAAGTCCTAGCAAATTAAATAAAATGGTAACTGGTAACTATTGCAGTAGTTATTTATTATGTTTACTTTAGTCGATGTGTATAGTATAGTATGTAAAGGTGTTTGTATATGCATGTGTGTATATACGGTGACGATAAGGATGAGTTGCGGTACTGCTGGTGGTGACCAATTCCAAACTTCTCACTCGAAAGAGTATGTGTATAGTTAATGACAGGCCTAGAAGTTTGAGATGAAACTTGTTCAAGTTTTTGGTGGATTTGAATTTTCACACGGAGAGATTTAACAATAATAATAATGAATTCGTATCTGCACTCTGCACACAACAAGAGCTAGAGCTTACATTTCGTGACTCCATCGTGATAATTTTTCGTGCATTAAACTTTATTCTCAATACCTCACATCCTCAGCACTGATTTTTAGACAGATTTACGATACTACCCGAATGTCTATGGGTAGTGGGTAGTACCCACTACCCATAGACATTCGTGAATGCGTGAATGATAGCAATAGCAATGTTCACATTTACACCTTTTACAACAAAGTTTTTATGAACATATTTAATGTAGGTAACAATAATTCACCATATGCAAATTGTGTGGTGAATGTAATATATAATATATTAACGTACTATTTGATGCTTGTTAAAATATGGCTATTAACTATTGCTTTGCTACACTATGATCTCATCTCTCTGTCTTAATCTGTAATTGCATAAGCAGACCTGGCATATTTTGCATCCATAAATAGTCGAATTCTGAAGTCATGCTGTTCTAGAGAAAATGCAAATCTTGATTTGATTTGCATTGTGAACTAAGGTATTGAATATGCTACAGTGATACTAAAGTTGCGGAATGGCACATATTTAATTGTTCAAATAGGATGTGTGTTATTTCGTAAATCTAAAATGGTTTTATCTCCAAGCTAAAATGCGTGCAAGATCCAATTCAATTCAGCATTTTTCATTCGTCATCATCTTCTTCAAGAGTCATCAGAAATATACCAACCTGGGAAATCCCCCTGTTATTCCAACAATTATCACACCTATAATTGAAATTGGCAATCTCAAGGTATCCGTAGATGTAGCCACCAGTTGGGGTTCTGTGCAAAATCTGCGATTTTTTTATCCCCTCCCCCCACTGTTACACAATCGTAACGCATTATTGAGACCTCCATACCCTTCCATACTATAACAAAAAATCGTTTCAGAAATAAAAATGCCTCTAATTGACTCCATTCATGGTTTTAGCGCATTTTTTGCGTACACATAATACTGCGTGCTCTCAAAAAAGGTCTAGATGAGTCTTTGCACTGTTACATAACGCTGGACCAGATGGAACCCCTCACCGTTAAAATGCAACTATCAGACCCCGCAGAGTTGATTACTTTATAACCACCCTCTTAGTCATTATATTAGTAATTAAATACTATAGTTTTAGCTTGGACATAAGTAGCAAACAACAACTCTTAATAATAATTATAGTTGGCCTACTGTAGGAATGAAAATAGTCGCATTCATTTTAAAAGTTAAATATGACTGATATTAATAATGGCAATGGCAATGTGTCCATAGCCCATACACAATACAATTTAGTTTGGAATTTTTATAATAGAAACGTACAAGTTGTATGACTATTGTAAGGAAATGTGTTTCGTTTTTCATCCAATCACAGTTCCAAATTCACACGGTCATGCTTTAAATGTTTTCATTACAAGAGTAATTTAGCAATGAGCATTATGTTTATAGTCTATGTAATTACGTATTAACTCGAGATATACATAAAGCATGTTTGAGTGCAATTTATTAAGCACGACACGGTATTTCACTATGCAATATTGAACGAATGGATGCTATATTACATACATGCATTAAATGAAAACAGTTAAAAGGTGCAAACCAGTATGCCTTACTGACTGCGGTAAATACTGTACCATCAAGGTCGACCGGGTGATGGCAAAATGTAATGTGCAGCAGAATGGAGGATTACGTAATTAAGCTTTTCCGGCGACTATTGAAATTGTGATGCGATATCTAAGTGCTTAATTTGAAAAACTTATTCATGAGCATGATTTCGTAGTAATTTATTCAGTTTCTTATGAAAAAACATCCAAGGAACATTAAATGTTTACATTTTATACTGTACTGGGTTTGGCTTAGTAAAGTCATGTCACTCTTCATGAATTTCATGCATTTAAACGCGTGCATGGGCGTGTGAAAAAATAATTCCTATTTGTGTTGTCAGATATCTAGACCTTTACTATTTACATTTGCTGAAAGTCTACATTATTCGTTGTCAATTACATATAGGGTGTCCCAGAAACTGAAATACAGTGATGAGATGCCGGATATCTTAATTTTGTTTCTTAAATACACGCTTCCATTAAACCATATCTGCTTATTTAGCATGTTTGTTAAAAAACTACCTCAAGCAAGTAATTCAAGCAATAATTATCACATGCTATTCATCAACAATTTTCAATGCACACACCTTTTCAATTTGTAATACTTTAGAATCCACTGAAATGTTGAGAATTTTAACCGTGCATGCATTTCCTGCAGTCAGAAGTGCAATTGATGTCATTGACAGTATCTATACATTCTAGCCAGCATGCACTTATGTACGTGTGTTCTCGAGAGTTTTACGTGTCGCAATAGCAAAAAACGAAAAAAATAGTTTATATCGCTCCACTAAACTAGAATACCCACTAAGGTTTTATTTTATGTATTATTGCCACGACTATTTTATGGGTATACATATGTGCATGCCAGCAATAAATATGCATGTGTGTCACTAACACAATAGAAATATTTTCAAAGTTTGTACACATGATTTGTGTGCAGTTAGAAAATAGTATGGAAGAAAGTATACGTGGCATCATCCCCAGTTTGTCTACCCTACTTTGTCACCTCCATTGTACCCATACTTACAAGGAAGAACATGAAATTTTTTACGATTGTTCGCTTTATCAGCCTTCCTGTTGTATCAAACAGCATTATTACGAATCGGATAAGTAGCTGCTGCACACGTAAATAGTACACTCCCTCCAAACATTCGCTAAATTCTGTTTACATGCTAGTATAGTATTTGCAAACGCATTGTAATATTGTAAACTGAACTGCTATACAAATTGACATTCCCCCCAAAGTGTTCCACTTCAATATTTATAGCCGCACACGGTACGGTCCAAAAATACGGCTTTGAACATAAAACAGTGTACGTGGGTACTGCCGTAAACGTTTCGCTAAATGATAATAGCACAGACTGGAACGATCGTTGTTGTAGTAATTTAAAGAACGAAGGGGTTGATAAAGAATCATTATTCTCGTGCTTGAGCAGCAGGAGAAGCCCAGAGGGACTTCACCTTACTAAACTACACATCAGCTAATAGCCACACAATATCTCGTAGAGAGAACGTATCTGCTGCAGTTTTATTAGATCTTTGGTTCTACTCGTTAGTAAGTTACATTTGCTTTGCTTTTACCTGTCTTACATTTAAGTGTATAAAGAATCTTATCTCGTAGAGAAGCCTGCGTAGCCTATCTCACGGCAGAGAGCAAGCCAAAAAGCAGCCAGTTGTTAGATTACTTTAGTTACCTCTCAAGTTACGTGCACACACAAAATACAATACAACATACGTAGTAACAACCGTGTGTTCACTACTATTCGACTAATATATACGTGCACTACACATACATAAGTAGGTAGTAGGTATTATATAGAGGAGATCCCCTCGCTGACTGAACGTCAACTTCTCTACTACTCACTTCACATCAGACTCTTTGGACTTAAACAAGGCACATTAGTTGCATGCTGTATCAGTCAGTCTTTCGTTGGTGTTGCTTAAAGGGTTGCATGAATGTACTACTACTGCAACGTGAACCGTGAGCCAAACTCTTCACAGCCGTTTACCTGCACACATACACACACATATACATAACATAACAACTATACGGTAAACTTTCGTTGACGTCGCTTCTTAGCAGAAGATTTAAGTAAAGTAGTCTAGTAAGAAATAAAGCATCCATCCATCCAGTCAAAGAACAAGACCAGAAAGATCTTACTAGTATTTCGCTGTTCTCTCTGCCAGTTAGACGAATTTTTATGCCTTTGTACTGCCACAGTGCAGCAATCGTGTAAAAATACTACTAATCGAATTTTAAGACGAACAACGAACAATCAGCAAGAGCTATAAGGAGTAAGTAGCAGTAGCAGTGAATTCTTTGAACTTGTACACATTTATCTTGTTACACGTACAATAGATATTGTGGTTAAAGTCGTTCGGTTGAAAAATTGCCTAAATGCAGCAGTGGGTTAGTTCAAAGGGAATCTTTGCAGAAGACCGAGCTTAAAATGTGCACGCAATTAATACAGTGTATTGCTGTTGTCGGATTGAAGTTTGATCTATAAAAGATTGATCTGGTGTTGGTGGGGGCGTTCTCAAGCTACGTTCTAATTTTACGCGACTCGTCTCAACCACAATTAGTGCTACTTCTTTTGATTGTTTACTGCATTATACGGGTTCCAAGAATTCAACAGTTTCCCCAACAGTAGTGAGACAGTTGACAGTGTAGGAATTCTGTGTCAACACAAAAGCAATTACAACACGTTCATTTTATGTATAGAGATTTGCAGTGTTTAGAATTGTTTACGTGAATTTGTATTTTTTGTAAAGTGAATCGTCGTATGTACGTATGTTATTATTACTTAGCTGCTTCTATTACGTGGAATCAAGAAATATTTTGTGTGGAAATGAACTAGAAAAATCGTGGGGATATTTAAATGAAATTTAAATGTTTTAAGACTCTTTGAGTGCAAAAACAACACTACAAACGTATTAAACTCACAATCAGTGACTCTTTCAGGTGAAACAACAGGTAAGATTGAGGTTTGGTGTGACTTTTCCGCTTGAGACAGCAAAATGATTCTTATTTAGTAGATATACATCAGTGTTTAGAATTGCTACCGGATGGATCATTTACTATTTTTAGAATTCGAGTATTGAACCAGTTTATTTCTTGTTCTGTACATTTGTGTCTAATGAGGCATATCCGTGAAATCCGTGCGATTGGGTGCTCATACAATACATAAAGCAAACTTTGATTTAACACAATGGGATGAGTTTAAAGCTTATGTGTGTGTTTCTGGTCTATGTATTCGCTGCGCATACATTTACTACCACCTGGATCTTTTGTACTTATAAGGATAATAAAATATAGTTTCTTGATTTTTAATGAATTTACATGCATTTGTTTCTGTATGTTAAATAGCATTACAGTAAGTGCAGTATTAATTATTATTATTAATTATTCTTACTGCCCCTTTGCCGCCTTGCGAACTACTAAAAGTACTGTTATAGAAATATCCGGTGTGGTTAAATGTTCTATATAGCAATAACAAACAATGGAATTACCGTGTGACAAACGATAATAGTACACGATTAGAATGGGACTGTACATATACATTTCTGTTTAACAAATAATCACGCTACGCATGTCTTAAGAAAGAGTAATATTATGTTATTATTAGAATTAGAACAGGAACCATGACCATTCCTTTTTCTATTTCAAGCAGACTATTATGAATTTTCTAAGCCATGTATTAGTAGTGTACTTACTAATATCAGTCTGAGAAACTTACTTGACTTGTTGGGTCAGAATTGTGTGTTCAATTCTCAACTCACAACTTTCGAATCCAGCAGCATTTCTCTTTATCTAATATTAGGCACATTTTTCATATGTAAAATTACTGGAGCTTCATATTTTTATATGTATAAGACTGCATTACATATAACTACAATGTTGAAATGAAAAGTTGTTATCCCATATGTTGTGTTGTGACTAAATATTCCACAACTTGAGACAATTTTCCTTCGGGTCCTCCGGATTTGCAACTTTATCCTGAAAACTAGTAATATCTCTTTTTGACCACTTGTTCTAATTTTTGTGAACTAGTTCAAATTTAATTGAAGGCATTTCATGGTAATCTTAGTATCCTCTCACTCTTAGTCACTCTCAAACGTTATTGGCAACTGAAGTGGTCTGCTATCAGTCTTGCCCCATCAACTGCATCATCGCTTTTACACAATAATATAAATACGTTTTTTCCAAGGGTTTCGTTTCTCTTTGTTTATCGAATTGAATATTTTTCACGTTATTAGTGCAATTAACTACCGAAAAGGTTTTAAACATCCTAATTGTATACACCGCAAAGCCCTGCTTTTGATTAGAATGAATCCCAAGGTTATTTCTCAATTGTTTACATTAAAGATAAACTTTATTTTTAGTGCCGTGTTATGGTTCCATTTTTTATAATCACTGTTTAATTTACACTGAATAGATTGTAGTAAATATGTATAGGATTACAATTCTTTTGTTAATAAATACGTTAGTTAACTAAGTATTTGTACAGCTAACTATTTGTTCAATTTAATATAGGTAACCTTTGATGGAAACCAACGCCCTGAGTTAATTAAAGTGTTAATTGTTTTCAGAATTTCGCGAATAGTATCTTGTTCATCCTAAATATGAAAGACGCTGTTGTCGCTAATGGAAGCGTAACACGTGGAAATGGAGAAAACTCTGATGTCGCGTCAGCCTCCAGCTCTTTAGAAGAATCTTTCCGAGAAAGTGGTAAGAAATCAATTCTTTATAAACTTCATCTTGTCGTACGCTTCCTCGAATCCTATTATTTACCATAGACTAAGTACTTAAGAACTTCTGTTTCACTCAAGAACTTTTGGAACAATTATTCGTAATTCGTTTCTCAGCTTTCAAATTGAAAAGTTTGATAAAATTAGTATAGCAGCCTTAAGTTGTGACAGTAGTGTGAAACACGGATACGTTATCCTACCAAGCGATGTAATCGTAACGTTTCCTGTTGAATAATGCAAATTTGCATGACTTCATGATAAATTAGATTCGTTAAATATATAGACTGGGAGGACAACTATTTAATTCAAATCCACTATGCACACAGACAAGACACACGTTCACGTACAATTCAGTTTAAATACGTGAACGCTTGCTTTTTCAGCAAATACTAGAGCAAAAAATTGTTTGAGTACGTTTCTGATAAACTTCTTACGTTTTGTGGAAAAGCTACTCTATTTTTGGTGAATGCAGGTACATTTGTCAGGCAATTTATAATTTTGCATGTTCAATCAAATGTATCCATGCGCACAAGTGTGTGCAGTATGTACTTCTCTGCTCTACTAGGCTAACACTGTCTGTGTAGACAGAGATGAAAGAGGAAATATACCTTGAAGAATTGTACTTTTTAATACCGACAGAACGCTTTGGTTGATTTAATTCATTAAGTTATGCACTGGGTGAGCGTGTATTTCAGTGTGTGCCCCCCATTAACTACATAATTTAGGCGAGCACATATGTCTCTGACACACATGCGTTACAAATTGCTGACACAACTTTGGAATACGATAAATTTGCGACTGCACTATATACCTATATACCATGTGCGATACCAGGAACAATTCCAAATAGTACGTACTACCTCTTGCAGATAAGGAATGAGTAATTCTTTATTCATATTTTATTGTTCTTACGTTTAGAACACTTTTCAAGACATTAAATTGCACACCGTGCTCCCACCGTAGAAATAAGGAAAGAAAAACAATGCAATTTTGCAAACTAATCTCTAAATCATTCTTTACGCTTGGCAAAACATCAGGACGTCCCTCCGACCGTCAGTTGTTTCCTCATACTATTAGCACATGCATATAGGTATATTAATGTATCTGTGTGCGTTGAATACAGTCTCTGTCTGTCTATCTGCTAGTATCATTATCATATACTATGATGTAGATGTGTTTAGATTCTCGCCGCACGGATAGCAATAATAAAATGGTAGGCACTACCAAAGCAAAACGCAATTTCAAAGTCATTTTATGCCTTTAGGCGAAATTTACCAGAACTTTTCATGTTTACAAAGTGGTATTGTTTCTGTAATTTAATACTTAATGAATGAATGCAGCACGAAAATGCTTACATGCCATTGAAATCCAGTTTGTAGCTTCTTTCCACTTATTACACGTACTACACCCACCTTCTACAAAGTACCAAGAGCAGGAATAGGAAATCGTAGCGGTTGCTAAACCGAATCTACAAAATTCTACAAAACTTCTACTGCTTCTACAACTTTTGCATCCTGCACATCCATAACTGTTCTCATAGAAGGGTCTTTAGCCTTCCTTTCGATTTCAGTTGCTTATACTACTATTCGTACCAACTAGCAAACCATAATATATAGTGCGTTGATAATTTACGTCTTTAGTGGGCCGTGAAATATGGAATGGAACAATTGAATGAAAATGGAACTTCTTAAGCATGAAGTAGGTACTTAGACAGAGACAGAGTGCTTTCAGGTTGGACAAGAGACAGACAGTGGTGGTATAATAGTTTGCGAGAAGGAAAAAAATCCTCGTGGACGGTGGGATAGTAATCCAATCTAGAATTCCACGTATCAGTAGTCAACTACTAGAGTCAAGGCAAGTGAAGTCGCTCAGTCGCCAACTTGCACACAAGCACCGGTCACAGTCAACTCAACAGAGCCAAGCCACACTAAAGCAGTCTGTCTCTCTCTCTCTCTCTAGTAGATAGAGTTCGAGTGAGAGGAAATGAAAAAGTCAAAGCCGGATTCCATTTTTTACAGGTGTGGCTCGCACAGTGCTTGGTGTACGTACAAGCGTTCCCCGAAAAGCTTGCAGCGTGCAATTCAACTGAACTCTGAACAACGAAAGGAAAAGTATGTTCCATCCATTTCGTGTACTCCTACCAAAAAATACTTGCTATGTAGAGACTAGACCCTACATTGCATTGCAGTTTATATTCCTTCCGATAGTCTATGACTTGTATTTCATTTCATTGAATCACAATGGCCAACATTACTTTAACACATTTCTTATACTAATCTATTGATTGGTTTCAAGTGTTAAAGGGTATTACAGATTGTTCTATCTGTTCATTCACAGACAAAGGAGAAGCTACACTCATTGGCAAATATTTATGATGCTAGACCCTTAGCACCATCCCTTTTGTGCCATAAAATATATACAGAGCAGTGTTAATGGATACCTTATATTCTTGTAATATGCATCACATTATATATGTATCTGTAATACCTGTGCCATGCATGTTCATATCTTAAAATGCCTACATGAACAAAAGTGTGCTGTCCATCCAACGTTCATTCTTCAAAGACCTTATGGTGGACTGGGAAGCAACACGAAAGCCATTTACTGCGAACGAGGTAGTCATTTTGTAGCTCCGCTGTGCTACCTTACCAAAAACTATAATAGAAGCTCCCCATGTAGCAATCGTTGTGGTAAATAGTCGGCACTTACGAAATATACATCTAGTCGAAAGTAAGAGTTATACCGCATATTTTATGCACTATTCTGTATAATAGGATATAGGGGTAGCAAACAACTGGATACGAATCTAAAATCCAAAAGCACACTGTGCAACTGCACCACTGACTCGGCCAGTTCACCATTACACACACACACCTGTCCCAAACTACTTATATAACGTACTCCAAGCCTAGCAGAGTCTTTCCTGTTTTGCCATACGACTGCTGTTACACTGTACTGTTTTGTAGTGACACCATACATAACATGATAAACACATGCTACTATTTAAAAGGGTATTCCATAGCAATCGTACGTACTACGGTAGACAAATGGAAGAAGATTTGAAAGGAAAATACGCAATAATGCCCCAGCGTCTACAAAGAGATAGAGATCCTTTCGTTGTAGTGTTTACTTTAAGAGCAGAAAAGCTTTTAAGATAAACAGTAGGTAGATAAGGAAGAGTTGTGGATTCTCTGTGTGTGTGATTTAGATGTAAAGTCAATTTAACCTGGTCCTCACTACTGTCTCCTTCCGTGGTCCCCATTTAATTTCAAGTAGCCAAATATCAAGATGTCGTTGTTTACTTTTACCTCACCTCCCGATTCCAATTCAAATGGAGACGAAATATGCACGCACATACACACTGCTATACAAACATACTATACTACAATTGCTAACCCTAAATAAATAAGTAAATATACACCGTACGGTACATTGTATGAGTTCCTCTAGGTTGTGAACACTTGTAACGTTGTGCTGCAGTGTATTATAATATTGTTGCTTGAAGGGTTCTGCCTAGGTGTAAAAAATGGAAGAGGGGAGCTCTTTTGTTGGTCGTACGTATTCAAAGATAAACTATATGTTTCTTATATCTTTTGAAAGGAGTAACTAACTGCTTGTGTGCGTATAAACATACATAGTTACATGATACAGCTTAAAATACAAGATACATAGAGCCAGTGTTTATTACACTGCACACGCTACACAGAGAATGTAATAGTACTACTCTCGATTCTCGATAAATCTCCCTCTCGAAAATGTACAATATTCATGTCAGCAGGTGTATATTGTTTTCTTTGTGTATTGCACACATTGCTACACGTCATTCTATATCGTCTACGTACTTATTACATTACATTTCGTTGTTTGCCAAGTGCACAAACATAACGAATCGTTGTAAATGCGTAGCATGTAGTTGTTTTTTAAATGTAAAGTAGGTAGATATGTTGTTATTGCAAGAAAAAGGACGAAAAGCTCACAGATCTTTTAAGAACATGTTATGCTGAAGTGCTGTGTTGCTTTTTTGTGGTTATAAAGATGTTGCATGTTATACCTATGGCAAGTTGGATAGCTCGATTGTGTGTCCGTCTGTGTCTGCATGCTTGTAAATAGTTGCATTTGCGTTGCACTGGTCACAAGAAGTTCGAAGCAGAGATGCCTGCATATTATTGTTTCTGATGATTTTCTAACAATAGGTAATGGGATTTGAACGCAAGTGTAATGGTATCTGGTAAGTGATTACAAAGTAGTAAAAGGTGATGTGGTGGCGCTTTTTAAGCTTTGTGTAAAGATGAAGTGACGTACCGTTCGACCATTGCTCTCGCAGGTAGTCAGTCATATTATTGTAAGCACTCTTCTTCTTACCACATTCTGAGAGTCTGTACAGGTATCGAAAAGACTCGTTTTCCTTTAAATCTTGTTATGTTCTTGCAGAACATAACATCAGAAAAATCCGGATCCATTATACATAAAACCGAATTAAAATTAAATTTAGAAAAATTTGTTAGATATAGTTTTAGTAGACACGTGCATGTCGTGATTCTTTGAGCTTGTTGGAATTTTTATAAGTTTTTGTGAGGCTCGCTTTGTGCGGAACGTAGAGACCGGTTAGGAGCTATGGAGCTATGGGTGTTTGAACAAATAATATAAAATTTTGTACGAGAGAACACAAGATTTATAGTTTCATGAAGCACCTATTCGTTGTTAAACGATAATATAGGGCCATTTTCCATTTCATTTTGAAAAGATGGATGGGATTCTCTAAAAGTCTGGATTTTGAGTGAAATTGTGGATTTGAAAGAGAAAGACTGTACATTGTGGTTATATTCACGGTAGAAATCGTTGGATTTCTGTCACTAACTTTTGCTCACCTTTTATTGATTTGTGAACTGAAGAAGCTTCGTAGAAAAATGTGTGTTTCGAATTCCACTTCAGTTTTGACTTTGTACGTGTCGGAAGGAAGCAGTTCCCAAGGGTTGTACAGTGCTGATTTATAACTGCCAGACCAGACCATATATTAAAGAGGCTGGCCCCTTCTGTGTAAGCTGGAAGAAGTCTTCAGCTGGAATAAATCCAGAATTTATAGCACAATTTTCCAAGATTGACTCGAATCTAATTTTCGCCCCATTTGTTCTCTTTTGTGTGACTGCAGTTAAAACATCGAACCTCATCAAGTGTGCTTAACATTGACTACAAGGTCTGCACTTTAAGCATAAAAAATAAAGGCTACCATGTAGGTATTACGAAAATTGTAGGTCATTTCAATTTAAACATTCGTCTAATAGAGCGTAGACGCATGTGGAAGCAATTTCGTGTCTGATGTAGATTCACATACTACACATTTTATTGCAATAATAGTATGCGAGTGCAGATTAGAATTTTAAAAACTGAAGAGAATGTAACCAAAGAGAAATTGCTAGCTGTCAATTAGTTTATGGGCAAGCCATGCGAGCAGAACACCTCACAGTCACAGTCGTATACTAAATACAACCTGTCCTGCCAACTGTCAAATAAAAATTTGTGCTGTAACATTATTCACTTGAAATAAATAAAAAGTTTCTTGCCTGCCAGCAGTAAATGTAGCTGAAATGACATGGCTTGGTGAATTTATTTTTTTACTGATGTCTCACTCACTGAATGAATTTACACAATTCAATGATATTTATGCGAAAAACTTGTGGAAAACGAAATTCAGGTGAAAAAAACGACTGTAAATTACCACCAACAGCTTCTTAACTTTCTCAGCTTTAGCTACTTTTACATAGTAGTTGTTATGTAGAAATAATGAAATATTTAAAAGATGAAATTCATCGTGTTAAAGCAATTAAATCCCTGGGTAAAAGTATTTATTGTGGTGAATAAAACCTGGATTCAAGTTTTTGTACACTGTCGTTGTGAACTGATATGGAACACAAGGTTAGATTGACTGTGCAGTTAAGCAAAGGTAAGCTTAAGCAAGTTAGATACTGTCCATAAGAAATTCCTTTATACTAAGCCACTTTACTAGCAATTCAACTTTGAATGATATTGCATGGGATCAGTTTGAGTTGGGGGGCAACGTATTCTAAGTTAACGCGCACAAACATTATACTTCTCGTAACAGTGTGTGAATGTAGATTTTAATGGCTAAATTCGTGTACGAGCTCTTTATTGTCTATGTACACGATCATAAAGTTATTTAGCATAATTTCGATGGGTATAGCATAATCTGTATTTGTTTGTGTGTGAAAACGAGGTTAAACAACTTGGGGTAGGATAGGACTTGTGCCAGGGTGCTCAAAACGCTTCGCTAAATATTACATTCGTAAATGTACGTAAATAAAAGTGTGTACGTACTTACGAACTCAGTAGGAGCTGCACAATCCACAAACACAAACGTATATCTATTTAATACATTCTTGCATTAATTGGAAATTATGTTGAAATCGAAAGAGGGAAAAATAAATGTCTTATGCTAAGCAATAAAGTACATTCTAAAAGCATTGAATGCTAGTTTATTCGTGATGTGTTGATTGCAAAGGCACTACCTACTCACCACATTCACATTCACACTGACAGTCGCTGGATTATTCCGTTTGCATATCTACTATGCAAATATCTTACGACAGTTCATTTTCTCACCATCCATCCTACTAGAGCTCAACTGCATGAATCTAGTAAGTATTATTTTTTAAAGTTTTTTTTTGAAAAATGACTGTTGTTTTGTCCAAATATTTCTTTATTTAAACGAATAATTTACATAAATATATTTACATTAACATAAGTAAGTCCACAGACAAGACATAATTTTGCTGGATGTAAGGTCCATTTTCGT
>JABASC010000766.1:0-32214 GCA_019776185.1 Plutomurus gul | reverse complement strand
TAAATACTTAAAAGTCAAAAGATGTTAAAATGTATTTTGTAATTGTATTTTTTGGGGGGGAGCAAGAGTCAAGTAAAACAAATTTTATAATTTTATATTTTGGGAACAATATACAGATGAAATGAATATTGTAATTTGTATTTTAAGATGTCTGATGTGTTTAGTAATTTAAAGTTTAAAATCGATTTTGTCATATATGAAAATATAGTTGCAAGTGTCGAATTATTAAATGTCGTAGATAAATACGTGCAAGTAGGACTGATTTTTGGTTACAGCAAGTAGGAAGTTTGATAATGAGACGACAGACAGCACGATGAGCTTATAAATAAATAAGCTACAATAAGTATAGAGAATCATAAGTAAAGAGGGGCGGAAATCGCCAAAGCTACATACTTAAAGACAAGAAGTACTCAAAAGTCGAGAGTTAAGTGTGTTGAGCGGTAGCAGTTGTAGAGCAGGCCTTAGCGTGACAGCAGCACAGACCTTGAGTGTTCTATAAAACGTGTACGTAGCAATAGTAGTAATAGTAAGTAGCGTTAGGTATGGGAGAGAGAAGTTAAACTGCCTTCACGATAGTAGTAGGATAAAATTCTAGCGACACGAAAGACATCACATCACATCATGAGAAGAAAGACGAGACTACGAATTTTTCGTGTGTTGGAATCATCGGTGAACGTTAAAATCGACCAGTAACGACCTACAACGAGTAAAGTAAGGAAAATGGTTTCGTTTCTGATGTGAGTAAGTAAAGGATTTGGGTTACTTTCTTCCTTGTCTTTATCTCCTCCTTGAAAAGGAACTCGAGTTGACTGAACTAGCTCCAGTGAATTTCAGTTTCCTCCTCTCCGCTCTGCTCTCCTCTGCCGGTTCTGCTCTACTCCACAGAACTAGAGAGTTCAGTCAGTTCACCAGCTCAGTTTCTATTCTCGTCCACTCCTACTTTCTCATCTCGCAGCTACAACCAACTACAAGGAACAGTGAAAAAGAGTGAAAAATCTATTCTAGTATTTTTAGGTCTTAAGTCGTCGTTCGCTCCTTCGTCGCCGATTCACAGACCTTATTTTATATCTGCTCGTATAAGGCGGTTCGCGACTCACTAGTTTTTCTGTGCGGGTGCCTATGTAAGTATTAGCACAGTACGTAGCTTATTCACTGTGAGTGCCAGTGTAACAATGTTTCGTACGTCCTTTTACCAATGTCTATGCCAACCCACTGTGGAGAATGTACATTCTGTAGGAATGTAACTGTGCGCTAGGACTTACACTCTCTAGTATATCCATACAGTCATTCATTCAGTTTAGTTCAATGCGACTTGGCTTGTTTTCCCTTTCCCCATCGTAACCTAGCTTCTATTAGAAGAAAAAATAGATGAGATGAAAAAAATCAACATCACCACCTAAATTCGAAATGTTCCAAATCGGATGAAATGCGATGAGCCAGAGAAATGAAAATGCCCACTCTACCACAGACACTTTTATCACGGTGGTTGTGTTATGTAAAAAAAGAAATTTGTATCTGTACCTACGCAGCTACAACTGCTACCGCCATTTTGCACTACAATGATTGGATTGTTCTCTTAAGTAAGTTAGCTCGTGTAAGAAGTTATCTCGCTGCGCTAGCTGATAGCTAATTCACAAGATGAATTCCAACACACGCGAGAGTTGTGTCATACCGCATTAGAGATAAAATTCTATTGGAATTTACCAAAACCTAGAATGAACTTTTTCATATCACCAAAATTACATTTTTCAAGAGATGTATTTTGTATAGCACATTTTAATTCGAAATATTATATAAGGCCTGTGATGTTGGACTAAATTATGTAGAACAAGATAAAGTTCACGTTTAGTATGATAACTTTGTATAAACTGTAATTCACTACAAAATATTTTATACCCACGATCATGAATGCTTGTTCTGTGTGTACACAATCTTCCTAAAATCACCCAATAAATTATTACCAGAGAGGATTTTTTTCAAGTATTTGAAATAGCTTTTCCCTATAGGTACATACATACATATATGTATGTATGTTCATCGTATTTTCTTTTATTCATAGCTTAGATATTGTGAATCACATCATATTTGTGATAAATTGAAAAACGGTACTACAGAGAACGGAATACAATTGCATTACAGGTCTTACCAACAAACTCGTAAAGGGTGTTCATTGTGATTTAGTTCCTTGGTTTGCTAACTAACTATAACTATGTGATGTATACATACACTGTAAATTTTTAATTTCCTGAATTTACTTGAGTTGTAAATGACACATTCGAACAAATAGTTCTTTTCAACCAGTTGCGGTCTATCCAAGTTCGTATTAGAAGAACAATTTCTAAACATTTTTGTTTAATTTACTGTCTTGATACATATAATAATAATGATGACAGATTAATATCTAAAAAATGTACACAAAAGTTAATTTTCAAAAATATTCAAAACCTAAAATTTGTTTTTGAGCAGCAAAATCGAAGAATTTCAAAATTTTTAGTATGAAATAATCATAAATGTCTGAAAATACGGTTCAGCTTACTGGATGGGTCTTGCATTAACGAAATGAATATCGTAAACTAACCATCGGATCAGACACTAAAAACAAATTCATCTTTGTAATTTTGCATTTAAAGTCTGTATACGGAATGCCCGGGTGTCGCATCGTGCTTATTCTAAAAGTACGTGTATAAATGTAGTGAGTGCCTATTAGAAATCGTTGTACGTGCTCCTTTTGAGAAACTATCTGTGCCCCACTCTTTGTTTTAGTACAACTTGTTTATACTACCATAGTATACTGCTTATACTGCTTATATTGTATGTAGTATATGTACATATAGGTAATAGAACCAGAGAGAAAGTAAAATCAAAGAAATGTATTGAAAGAACTGGACAGAACGACTTTTGGCATACAACAGAATAGAATTGTACATGTACGTCATTACATTTCTTTTGTGTAGAGAGCTCCTTCTCCTTTATTGGAAATAAGACAAGATGCTATTCGTTTGTAGTTCCGGTCCCCCATCCATTCTTAAAGCAGCGTTATAGCAATAGTACAGTACGAACATAGCATTGTAAGTACAGTAATATTGTTTTTGGGTCTTTCTCTGCTTTCTCTTACTTTCACACCCACAATCAGTGTACTCTCACATTCACCCTTAAGTAACCCACCTCTCCGCTCGAATGGTAAAATAACATTAGGGGTACTTTGGTTTGGTGAATATAAATATATACAATAATAGAATATATACCCTTATGAGATAATGCGTGTGTGTAGTGCATGCGTCGCCCTCTCCGACTCACAATCAGTGATGCACATATACAACACATATTATGTAACTACCTATCACAGCTTCGGATTCGTTATATCATCATATATTTTTGTATTAAATGTATAATAATACGACAAGAATGTTTATGTTATCATAACCTATTGTATAACATTGTACTACCAAAGTGAGCTCCATATCAACATTGAATGCTATCTTCTACTATCTTGCTCTCACAATGAAGTTTCGACCGTTTCAACTACATACATACAACGTGTACTAGTTTAGCTCTTCTATGTGGAAAATGTAGGTACAAACTGTTGGTATTCTCCTGCGCATTGCCCACTACAGTTGGCTACCTACCATGAACATTTTCATTTTTTACAGAGTTCATGTGTTCGACTCGATAAGGTGCTATACAATGGTCCTGTTCCATGCGTATTTATCTGTTAAATCTTTAGCTGTCCACATTTCCGAAAGCAATTCATTCACTCCTTTCCCTCACTGTTTCTTAACAGACCTAAAGCGTCACTCTTACTGTAAATGAATATTTCGACATTGGCTGCGCCGGTGATCACCATTAAATAGTTAACGCTAACTTCATTTTCAAAAATTTGCTGGTGCATGTTTATTACATAATTATATTATGTGTTTCTGATCGATACAATCTAAAGGCCAAAGGGAAGGCAACTTTTCATCCGTAAAGGCAGCATAATTTAATTTTAAATTGCCGCTTCCGTCTTTCGCTTTTAATTTGAAACCTTGAACCTACTTAAATTGTGTGTATTATCTGATAATAAAACATACATTAATCAGTTTAGTATATAATTTACTATTTACATTTTTTTGTTTTGGATGTAGATTAGTACCTGCCTACCTAACTAACTACCTAACTTGAACTGAATTTCAGAAACTATTGGTTTAATAATGTAATTATAGAAATTTTATTCTATTATTTCACGTACTAGATTTGTCAAAGATGAAGTAACAGCATCTTATTAAAGGTAAAAATGTTTAAACTAATCAAGCATGATTAATTTCTTTCTTTCACAGGAATGGGAGCAGAATAGAGATGCGTAGAGGCTGTTGTTACACATGCTACAGTTGGAGGAGCAATGACGAAATTCAGTCTAACGGAAAGTTCAACGCACACGCAGCAGGAAATCTGCGACTGGAACCTGAAAGGAGTCAGGCGAATTGCAGATCTTTGGATACAACAGTAGGGAAGAGGAATAGAAGCAGTGGGATTAAAGTGGAGCCTTTTGAAAACACGAAGAATAGATGAAATGATGAAGAGCAAGTTGCTGTTTTTGGTATGGCCGATGGTGTTGCTGATGATGAAAGAAGCTTTAGGGAACGAAAACTACAAAGCGATCGCTATTGCTACTCACTGACAATCACAGTGAAAGTGTTGTGGTGTTACACCGTAGTATTGTGACACGGAGAGAGCGAACCAGCTACTACCAAGCAAAATAGAGAGAGAGAGAGAGAGAGAGAGAGAGAGAGAAAGCGAGATAACGGGCAATTTCCTATACACACACACACGGTAGAACCAGTAGTCGTGTGCCTACTCCTACTTAACTCTCATAAAGTACGCTTACTCATCACTAGCACCGTTTAATACAATAAGACAGCAGCTCAAAAGTGTACTGTAGAAGACGACGACCTATAGAATAAATCCTCTGCTAAGAAAGTACGCTCTTCAAAGATAATCTAATGGAAAAGGTGCGACTACTACCTCTACTACTACCACTGCATCAGGGCTCGTAACGAAATCCAACGAAAGGAAAAGACTTGTGCATTGCATTTATATATACTGGTTGGTTGACGAAGGCAGGAAGGGGGAAATACACGGAAAGACGGCGTCATGTAGAACAAAGCAGGTTGTCTCTCTGGTTAGTCAAGTCATCTTATTATCATCAGCATCTTCTTCTTCATCACAATCAAGACTCGGTGCCAGAGACTTGTCTGGGCTGTCGTTGTGCGTCTCTTGAATTTCATATTGTCAAAAAGATTTTATATTATTAGTTGCCCTCCCTTTAGCCCTTCGCTCGCTCTCTCCTCCCCCCACCCCCAACTACTTCAGACTTGACGACTCCTCAATACAATATTCATGGGGAATAAATTAAGCTGTAATTGTGGGCCGTTGAGTCGGAAACCTTACCGGTATGAGGACACCCCTTGGAGTGCTGGTTCAAGCAGTCGTAGTTTTAGTAAACGAGACGGACATCTACTCAGGTTATGGGCCGAAGTTTTCCATGTCTCTACCGCTGGCGGAGGGACCGTGAAATGGCAGCAAGTCTCAGAAGATCTCGTTCCAGTCAACATTACGTGTATTCAAGTAAGACCGCGCTTCATTTGTCCTCTCCCGCCATGTGTTCAAACCTTTGTCAACATTTCTTTGTATATTTACATTTACTAGACATTTAGTAATGTAGGCGCTCGAGAAACAATGAATAATTCATGCAATCTTTCATTTACGATGCAGGACTCACCCGAAGTCGTGTTTCACATCACGGCTTACAACTCTCAGGTGGATAAAATTCTTGACGTTCGGCTCGTCCAACCAGGTACGATCAGTATTGCGTGTTCAATGCTTTTGTTTTAGTATTAATACTAAATTATTAACATAGGGCATTGGCAAATACAATAAACACAGGTTCTAATTGTTGTTGGACTTAATTATGAAAACTAATATACACTTTTTTTCAAGTTCTTACTATCTACATCATTAATTGCAATGAGAAAATACTAATTACTTTTATTTCCTAACCCAGTGTTTCTTATTTATTTCGTGCGTATGTACATATTACGTTTTATGTAATGCAATAAAATTTTCTGTATATTAGAAGACATATACTTAATGATAGGACATTGTTAGGTATTTGAAGCTTCCATCTTAAACATTACGAAAATACATATAGTAGTAGTATAGGAGATACTACTCGGATCATTGAATGAAGTGAGGACAGTTTGATAACGATGTGAGAGACAGTAAATGTAAATAATATTTTGCTGACTGAGCAATGAAAAAGGAAGGGTGTGCAGAGCTCCCTTCGGGTAACAATAATGTTTATATAGCATATAAACTATATATACATAGTTATGCTTATATATATATCGAGCTAACTGTCTTTGTTCTATTTGAAGGGACTCGTATCGGTCAAGCGTCAGAATGCTTTGTATACTGGAAAGACCCGGTGACAAGTGATACCTGGGGGCTCAACTTTACGTCACCAATTGACGCGAAGCAGTTCAGAGAATGCTGTGTAAGGCTCTTCACTTGACTTTATTATAGTTTCTACTTTACTGTTCTTTGACTTTCTCTCTCTCTCTCCTCTTTCGCTCTCCCTCCACCACCAACTACGTAGACAAGAATAGACGCGCGTAATATATATATATATATATATATATATCGGGTGCTCTTGTTCTTATTGTTCACTGGCTGCGTGCACACACATACAGTCAGAGGCATTCTCTCGTCTTGTTTCTCGTATGCTACTCGGAGCACACAGTACTGTACACAGAAAATATAAGATTGCCTTATAGCCATAAGGAGCGACCGCCAATACTCAGCTACCACAATCAACTCCACTCCACACTTTCCATTCCGCCAACCGACAGATCCACTTCACTTTCCTTAGCCACCTTTCTCTTCAAGTGCTCTTTCGTTGGCTCGCCTTGTCTTCCCTTTATTTCATATTATGTTATCACTGTATCAATTTCATCGCCATCATCAGCTTATTTTTCATCCACTCTCTGTCCTATTTCTCTTCCCTTCTCATCATTTTCATTCCACGGCTCCTCTCAAAAATACTGCTCCCTGTGCCGCATCCAGTAAGTAGTACATAAATAATGTCTTCGTCCTCTGCATCATCACTTTCCATCTCATTAAACAGAGTGTACTGTGGCATACCTAAGAGTTTTTCCCTCCTCTCGCTCTCCGCTTTCACTTGACTTTTATATTGGTGCATCTTAGATTCTGCTCTGCACAAGAAAACAGACTGAAATAAATACAGAGATTCTATAAGACTGTGTGTGCTAAAAATCTATAGGAATAGATGTATGTCAGCCCTTCAATATAAATATCTATAATTATATTGACAACTTGAGCAGAAAGTTTGCAAATGTGGCTTATGTCTCTAACAGATACTCTGCATGTGCAGATTTAAGACGAAAACCATTGCAAATTGATTTTTTCCTCCCCACAGCAGTTGTGAATAACAGTAGTAGTGCATGCAATTGAATGCTCAAATACATGTGAGCACACTTGGAACTGTACTGCTGCATACCAGGAAATGTAAGTAGTAAGTAGATGGTGAAATGATAGCGTTGGAAAATCTTGAATAAATTTACACGGGTCCTTCCTATGCATTAAGTATATTTTTGTACCTCGGTAAAAGAACATATACATATTTCCACTAACTACCAGTATTCATCGTTGACCATTTTGAATTTAGAGTGGTGCAAGTAGTAACCTTATACTGTAATGTGAGTAAAATGAGTCCCAAATACAAGTTCTGTTCTACATACTGCATAGTACATACTACTAAACTAGTGCTGCTTCCCGTTAAACATCTATCTTGATTGTCTTGTTATGCGTGTAGTCTTCGGAGCACTAACTCCGGAATAAGTGTAGTAATGCTTTTTCAAAAAGAGAGAAAGAGTTTGAAGCTTTTTGTCGTAATGGGCCGAACTTTCTTTCAATTCCTCTCTGTGCATAGATAAATTGCCAATTTTCTTTGGCGTTCATGGCTTGGCTAGAATGCCATACTCTTTCACTATAGCACAGAAGAAGCTTTACAAGTGGTACACGTAAGATCCGACAAACGTTGAAAGATTAAACGAGAGAAGACAAGAGTTAGTAGGAATGAGTGTGGAGGGTAGTAGAACACACCGAGTTCTTTTCTCAGCAGCATTACTATGTATATAAAAGTGTGCATAGTACAGCAGGTATATTACAGAACAGAGACAGAGGATGAAAATCACACAGCAATGTGTGCAAAGGTCTACTGCACTGTAGTACTACTTATAAGCAGTAGTGGCTATGGTATGAGATCGAGTTTGGCTTTGCCTGTCCACTAGTCCATATTGGATAGTGGATAGGATATATGTAGTGCAGTGCAGTGGCATGGCAGCTTAGCTTCTTCTCTGATGCGTTCTCTAATGCGGCTCTATAGTTTTCCAATCGTTATCAGATTAGCACTTGAACATTCAATGAGCTTAGCATGAGAGAAAGGAAAAGAACACAGTCCAAAAAAGTTGTAACGAGTCTTCCTACTCTCACTCTCACTCTCTCTCACTACTTTGCTCTGCACTTCCTCTCTCCATCTCACTCTCGTGTTCTTTTCTCTTAATATGTATTTACTACTAGTTAGTGCTTAGCGTTCTCTGTTGCAAAAGTAATAGTAGTAATGGTGTTGGTGGTGGTAGTCGTGCTATATATCAGTATTTGTACTGCCACGTTCACATTCGACTCAAGTTGCTCTCAGAGAACTGTTATCTTAGTGTGAAGTAGGTAGTGGAGGTAGTGGGCCTTGCAGGATCTAATGTAATTGAGTTTTTCAAGTATTAAGTAGTAGATGATGATAAGAAAGAGCAAATATCTCGATGTGTACTGGAAGTACACTAGTCATAATCAGCCACTTTTATTTAAAGCACACATTAGACGAAGATAGAAGTGAGCTCTGTAATCGGAAATAAAAGACAGTCTTGTTCAAAAGACAGTCTAGTTAATAACAGAAACAATGTCCATCTCAATGCCCTACTTTCACACCTAGTAACTGGCAAACGGTCCAAATCGGGTCTACGTGGTGGACATCCGCTGGAGTATTGATTTGTTGCATTTTTTGTACCATTCTGCTTGGTGATACTTACACTGTACAGTGAGTAACCGAACGGTAAATGTCTTTGACAAAATTAACTGTCAGGAAATAATTATTGTTGGGCATTCGGTATAGTAATTATTTCACGTACGAATTAATTTATATGCACTTTTCTGTGGAAGGAATATGAAAGTAATGATTATAGATGTTTAGTGTATATCATAGCAAGGGACTTACTTGTATTTCGTGGGAAAATAATAATTCATTGTCTATTTTCGGGGGAAAATCCTAGCTATTTATATGCGTGTACGCGCTGCAGGTGCTTAAACTCAAGCACATACAATGTACATATAGACTACTACATCTTGCTTAGTTAATACTTTAGAAAGCTTATTCAGGAATTAGGTATCGTTTAGTTTGGTAAGTTCCGTCTACGTACGTACGTGCACGTCAAATTATCACAATCAGTATTCTACCTAATGGACCTAGTCTGTCATTTCCAAACACTTCTCCAAAGTTGCGTACAGTTGAAAAGTATTAGTTTTCGCACTTTGTTTGCTTTTTCCGCTTTGTTTTGCTTTAGACTGGAAAGAGTGATGGAGGACGTGAGAACAATCCTTATTAGTTACATCGTAATGTGATAGTCAAAGTCAATGTTTGCAGCCGAATCTGTAGATACTACGATGTATTCACTGCACAACGGTATCCATTACACACATATTCGGGTTTAGTCACCTGAAACAGGAGTTAGTTATGCAAACAAAACATTTACCTAACTGCTTTCTGTACACGTATGTAAGTCAATCCACATAACTTATTTCTGTTGACAATAGTACACTTTTTGATATCATTATCTGAAGTAATTAATTGGCCTTTTGTGTGAAATTGGAAATGTGAATCTAAGATTAAATACATTATTAGTTGAGGGTATAGCTATATTAGTGAATTAGCGACGTGAAAGTCGAGATAACATACATAATCTACGTATATGGTGGGGTGGTGTAGCGATTGATCAAGAGTTGAATTTCTGTCACAGTGTTAATGAAATTGATATTTTTGTTCCGGTAGTCACCTGCGTTCAAATTTTCAAGAAAGGCAAGCTCATCATACTCGCTTAAGTTGGAGAACAATACTCGAGTGGGGGCGGCTGCGGGGCCGGTTGCCGGCGGTGGTCGTGGAGGAACTGTATCTGGCTCAGCAAGTCGAGGCGGGAGTGGTAGAATAAATGCTACCTCTGGTTCTGGACGTCGCCGCCCGCTCTCAACACCCACATCACCTTCGAAATCGCGCGAGCCACAGTGTACTTGCATGACTGCTGAACAATATGCCCGACTGCGGGCAATGGATCCAAGATTCAGAGGTACATATAATCTTCATGTGTTCAAACTGTACAAAAATACCAATATGTTTGTTTCGTTCGCTGTGTGCGTGTGTGTCTGTCTCTCTCTCTGTAATTGCTTAGTGACTAATTAGATTGATACCAACGTCCCACTTTTCCAATGTAAATAAATATGTATTCCACATGACATTCCATTCCATTAGTTTATTACAATGTATATATATATTTTCTAATTGTAAGTGTATTTACATAAATAAGCAAGCGATGAAAAGTCGGTTCGTGATAGCCATTTTGACCTTAGTCTAATTTCTCATAATGACGCTCGGTCTTTCTGTTCTCCGATTTTTTTTACTTGGATGCGTTCTTCTCTTATTTATTTATTAATGATTTCTAACTTGAAGGAATGTAAGTAAACAAGCTTTTAGTAGTCAACTGCACATTAATGTGTATGTGTATAAATAGTGGCACTAACGAGGTATTTTCTTTATGAATTCTTTTCTTTCAGCTGCGTCAACGCTGCCTCGAGCAACCCCTAACCAACAGCCACGACCTGATGGGGCGGCGGGGCGTGATAAAATAGCTGCAGAAAGCTACGCTACTGTAAGAAGAAACACTGAATCTAAAGTACGTTCATTATTGTTAGTTAATGTTGCAACTGAGGAATTGTCGTTCGTAGACAATGCTAAATGATCCTGTAGGGGTAGAGACAGCTTATAACAATTCAACGTAATGTAATGGGAAAGCAAGACGAATACGCTACAATAAGGAAACATCTTAGTTGTGAAAAACCTAAAGAACAAGAAGAGACTTTGAGAATGTACTTGAAGAGGTATAACAGATTATACTATATGTAATAGATTTTTCTCATTGTGTAACAATACAAGGCCAGAAGAGTCTCAGGTCTCGCTTTGCCTCTGAGATATACTAGAATCTTCTGTAGTAGCAGTGAGACGGAGCAAAATGTTACAACACAATACACTCACGACTTATTTCCCATAATGGATACACATAGTACCTAATACCTTTCTTCTTTTTCTCTACAGTTTACGCTCGTATTGCATTGTTTAGTTGCAAAGAAAGAAACAAGACGTTTCCGTTTCACTATCTCAGTTTTGGTCAGTAAGAAGAAGAAAGGAAGAGAAAAAAATGTTTTTCTACTTGAAAACTAAAGCATGCTGAGAGTTAGAGGAATGGAAAAGAAAAACAGGGAAAGGAAATGGGTTAAATTGATCGTGAGAATGTGAAAATATTTTTTTCTGGTTTTCTTTGCTTTGGTTTGGACGAACAATCAGGGAACCGGCACCAGCACTGAATTGGAAGATCGGGATCGGCCGGAACGAGACCGAGAGCGGGATCGAGTGGTTGAAGCAAGTAGAGGACGTAGTTCCGGTAGAGGAACAGCCGGACGGGAAATCGTGGCATCTAAATCTGTCGACTATTCTGACAATGAATTGGCTGCGCGGGAAACAATTGACAGGAAGAAGAGTCGAAGCAAGAGCACGGACGATGTCACCGACCGTGGACACGGACAGCCCCAGAGCCAAGCTGTCCAAAGTCAGTCCGCGTCCTCCCGAAGAGTCACATCCCAGCAACAGCAGACTGAAGTTCCCCAATCAACACAACCCGGCTACCCTAACACGTATACCTAATAAATATTACTAAAGGAATTCAATGCCTGTATAGTTAGTAGGCTCTTCGTTTGTAAATTATGACTTTAGAAGAATGTTGCTTGCACGAGAAGAAATGTATTATTACGTGTCAATGAGTGATAACACGATTATGTTACTAGACTGTAGTTTTGTTTATGAGGAAATTGTAAGTGGAGTAATTACCACGTGTACAGCCATGACCAGCTAAGAGAAAAAACAGTTAAGCAGATGCACGAAACGTGCTAATGATTGGAGAAAGTACTTATATAAACACTGTGCATTATTTACATTGTGGCGCACAGCGTCTTGAATGTGAGTGCTGATAATTTATGGTTTGTTGTGTGACTCATTTAGGAGGTCACGTACGTTGCCATCAAAGTCTACAATCGGAACGAACACGACACCAACGGGTGACGGCTTGACAGACAGTCACACGCTGAAACGACTCCTAAAACCAATTCCTACAACAGGTTCGGTTGCAACTTCTCCGGAAATGTCACGACGGATGTACCACCACGACGGCTATATTTCAGAACCGGAGATCAGGCACGCTGCCACTCACACTCAACAAGCTAAACGGGCAACTGACACTCTTCGGCGAGCTCATGAACGAAGTATGTCAACCACAATGCGAATTTCCATAATAACAACTATCAGCTCGTGTTTTTCGAAAATACCAGTAATAATATCGTCCTCACAGCAAATTGTCTACCTCAACACGACTATAACCGTGTATCTTTGTAAACCAAGCACATGTTTGTGTGTTGCAGGACGAATAGATATTTAGACATTACATCACAATATTGTATAATAGACCATTTACATTTTACCATATAAATGGTCTACGCGCAATCATCAAGAGTCAAGAGACAGACATCTACTAACCATTAGGAATATGCACAAATATTTCATTATTCAAAAATTCACATGTGGTATTGGAATGAGTGAACTAATTATTCTTGTATTTACGAATGTAGGTCGAGGTGTGGGAACACAGACTGCATACGGAAAAATGAAAACGGAAAGCTCTCCACCATCAGATCAGCCTGTTTTTGACCACGCGTATTACGCGACAACTCCTCCAAGCTCAAGTCCTGAAGGAGAAGGTATTACTCGTATACTTAATATGAAACTAAAAAATCATCATAAAAAGTAATGAATGAATGAACGCTTGTACTAAAACGATGTACAAACATGCATATGTTTACAAGGAACATATGCGTGTTTGTATCATCGAGAACTTGTTTGTGTCGTTCGTGCAGTGGAGAAAGAAGTGAGCCCGAAATTTCCTATTCATTATTCATTGTGGGGAAAAATCGTTGATAGTACAAATATGAAGATGGACTCATTTCGAGAGATTAATAACGTAGATTAACACGCATGAGAATCAATTTTGTTGGAGAGAGACGAGCATATTTGAAATGACAATTGAGCCATGATGATTTCATAAGGGATTTTAATGGAGTATTAAACTGGAAACGACTATGTATTAGAGACACTCAATTATATTCTATTCTATCCGCAATCGTTTCTTCTCTCTTCCCTTAAGATAAAGTCCCTGTCTGCTCACAGTGTTCTGTTGGCGAGAGGCAGAGTCTAGTTATACTATTGCTAACTGTACAGTTATGTGAAAGTCAAGTCATTAATTGTCGACCCGAGGGCAGGCCAAAGAGGAAAATACATTCGTATTGATTCGATAACCATTTGGCTTTCCTCCAGACAGTTTTAGTATTAGCTGCTCCCGGCGTCGTCTTCCTTTCCTACTAATACCGACTTTCATGCCTTCTGTCCTGTCGTGTCCTGCTCTCTGCTGCCTTCCTAGATGCTCTTTTCTGTCTACCCAGTAACTGATGATCTATACGTATGTCTGCTTTTGATCAAGATTTTTGGCTTGACTTTCCGTTCCTTTCACCACCACTTTCTCTTGTCCCAGAACTTTATTGAATTGTGAGCTAGATAAAGTTGAGCTGACCTGATTTCTAATTGTATGATCGTTTCAAATGCCGAGTACAAATATTTTTCTATTATTTCTCAATTACCACTGCATTACCTTCAAAGATTCACACTAATATTGACGACCAAATTTTATGTGCTAATACATTACTGCTAAGTATGTACAATTTTAAAATGTTACTCGTGTATTTTCGATTGTCAATTGTGAACTACTGACAGAATAATAGAAATAACTGCTGAGGAATAGCAAAAGACAAGGCCAAGCCAGCAGGAATAGCAGTAAACTTTTTTATACACGATTCTCGTCGTTATTTACGTTGTTGATTGTACTGTATTGAATGTATTGTCTACATTCCACAAATTGTTCCTCATTTTATTCACTTGACCTGTTTAAACTGTAATATATTTCCGTTGTAAAATGTAGTGTAAATTTTCTGATGGCATTTGTTGTTGAAATACTTTTCCGTTTTAATTTCAGGGCGTTCAAGCCCTTCCCCGGGATCTCCAACAGGTAAAACAATTCTACCAATTTATATTACACGCATTTGCAGTTTAATCTTTCTCTAAATTTGGTTGGTTTATTTATAATTTTTTATTCAAAATATCACCGTAGTCTTTGTTCAGCATTAACATATAAACCAACCATTTACTTAGCTTAATAAATATTAATTATAAATTATCATTGTGTTTTTCACAGCAAGACTTTTACTAGAATATGAACAGCATCTTCGCAACACTTTAGCCAAAGGAATGGATGCCGAGAGCTACAGTCTACATACTTTTGAAGCAATTATTTCACAGAGCAACGAAAACCTAGGTATGATCAATACTACTACTCATGCGTGTGCTATCATAATGGGTTCTCTCAATGTCGATTTATCTTGTAATATAATTTTATAATTTTATTTTTTAAATTGTTAGCTCTGAGCCATTGAATGACGACAAATGTCTTTAATGTTGTTATTTGTTTTACAGTAGTCCTGACACGTCGTATTTCTCTAATGATTTACTGATGTATCTGTAAAATGTAATGCACTGAAAAGATTAGTTTATATTTTTATGCCATATATTTTTAACAAGTTAATATGTCATTCAATGAGTAATAAGTGTGTTCTATTCGTGTCGAAGTTACTGGCTGATGTTTGTAAAGCTAACAATTTTTATTCAAGTTCACTTTTATCTAAAGATAGGCTCTTATCCATAATTGTTCAGTGAATTGTGTCAAGTGTCAAGAGTGTAAAAATAACTAATTTATTGAAAAATACTAACAATAGAGATTGACGTAGTATACATATAAAATTCTTCTAGTAAAATTAAACGTATAATAATTGTAGTTGTGAGATGTAATGTGCATGTGAAAGCAAAATTTTTGTTTTCAAAATAATGGAATGTATCGGATGTATTAAGTACACTCTTGAACTTGTTACTGTCGATTTATATGGTAGAATAGATTTACACATACTCAAGTTAAGTAATCTCTAGATGATACTGTCCGCCCATATTTCTCATTTAAAGTCTATGAAGAGAAATTCAAGTGTAAACAAAATTTTACGAAGAATTCAAATGTATTCTCATCACGTAGCTACTTAACATTATATTAATGCAAGTAAATAGAGGATGGCGAAATAGCAATCACACTTTGATCGTACTAGTTGTGGTTATGATCCCTACGAGTGCTTTGAGAATGGCATGAAGGGAAGGTCGGAGAGTGATAATGAAATCACTCATCCGACACTTGACTTGACTCTCAATCCATCCATTATATTTTAGTTCACTGTGGCGTTCTATCTCGTTGACTTGATGGCAAACACGTTCTGTTTGGTATCTCGCCTCAAGGAACAAAAGTCTAATCGTGGAATAATCCCCCCCCCCCCCCAATTCCGTATGTATTAGCACATCAGACAGTAGTAGTAAGACGATTCATTCAAAGCTGCATTAAAGCAAAGTCAATCGAACCACAGCCGTGCTAAAATCACTGCCGATGTAACTTTACTAATCAAAACTATTCATTAAAATACTTAAACTCACTAAATATGTATATTATGTAAGCGAGCAGTAGCCAGCTTCTGTTGAATTGCAAACGAAGCATTTTGCAATTCATTTGCATTTTGAACAAATCCAACGCAAGGAAAGGACAAAGCAGCTTGTGCTGATTCATGCATAATTGTAGTGTCTCCAAGGAGGGTACAGATTACAGATGTGTACTACTACAACGATAAGCTCCACTCAAATCAATGCTGAAATTATGTAAATTAATGCCAAGATCCACAGTCACCTCGTTCCATCTTTTCAAATGAACATTGTCGATGAAATCATGTTCACCAGCTTAAATTCAGTGGGAACTATGTGCTTACTCTTTTGTCATATTTTATTCATGCCTTTGAACTGTAGAGTAGTAATCCGATAATCTCGCAATTTCTTAACACTGTCCCACTTAATACAAACAGTGTACATTTATTTGCAAGTTTAAAACCTATTTTAATACTACTTCATAGTTTTTAAGTATCTATTGCAAAGTGGCTTATCTCGTGTTGTACTACTACATTGTGATTTTACCGGCGGGTAAAATTTCAATGGTAATGTCGTCGATATCCTATTGAATTAAACTAAATGACCAATGGAACTATCTAAAATTGTCTATCGATGCGGTAAACTGTAAGTGGTTCGGCCACAGTAGTGAAGTTGTGTTAAGTAGACAATCAAGAACATTTATTAGAATAGCAGACTATGAATTAAAGTACTCACACAGTACACAGCTCACGGAGCAGAAAGGAATCACTACCGTATACATGAAGCAGTAATAGATTTACTTTGGTGTAATTTACTACATGAAGGTGGTTGATGAATTTATCTCGATGTAATCTCTAGACACTTCATTCATTGCAAATGCAACCTTGTCTCCATCTGAAACCCAAATTAAACTTTGAGTGAGTGTCTTAAGCTTAACCGAACCAGAAACTCGAATCCAGGAAAGACATTTAGCTGAATTCACATTGTTTTAGCTGGTTAATCACGTCAGAGGAAAAGCTTTCATTAACTAATGCCATGCAGAAGAATAATTAAATACCTTCTTTGCCTATATACGATATATTGGTCCAAGTGATTTTACATTATTGATAGTACCGATCTGTCGAAGACAAAATTATAAATTGAAAGAGCTCTCTGAAATTACAAATGGGCACAATGAAGAGCTAACTATATTTACAACACTGCTGCTGCTGCCTTTCCCTAAATATTTGCGTTTATGAATATAAATGTAAACTTTTCTGAACTTGCTTTTAATTTTGTCTTTACATTTTCCGTTTTAATACAGTGTGACACTAATATATCTTCTTTATAACCGGTTGGTTGCTTCGAAATTTTCCATTTCCTCTCCACTTCAGTATTCTAATTGAAACAAAGAAGTTTAACTTGTAGTATAATCTTTTAGTTTAGTTAATATATACGTGCGTCTTTCTTAAGTCGTGCCGATAATAATGGCTGAAGTTTGAAAAAGTTCTTAGCACTCTCAAGTACTACTACTACTACTACCACGACTACTTCTACAGCAAACGTCACAAACTCAACCGTTTGCACGAAGTGGCTACGAAACCATAGAATTTAGTTTGTGGTTTTTGCTATATATAAGCTACGAAAACTTGCATTGAATCAACTTTAATATCCTTTTGGGATGTATAATCCTCTCATTTAGGAGTTTGCGAAGAGTAATACGAAGGTAGTAGTAGATGATTCTTTGCAAGCTCCTTTCTCTACAAGTATTCTCTTATAACTACAATGGGCTACACCCGATTAATGCCATCTTATACAATGTAAAAAGAGAAACTTAACTGTTTATAACTGTTGCATATTGAACGAATGTAACTTAATCATTCTAGGCTAGAATTCGTAATTAAGAACCACCAAGTTGACTTGCCTCCATTGCCTTGCCAGGTCCTTCTTCCTCCTTTCATTATGAACTTTCGTTGAATGTGATGAATCGGTTTTCAGTTTATTTCACTTTGCTGAATCTCTCTTTGATTTACAACTTCTTCGCATTCAACCAAATGATAATGAAGCTTTTCTAAAGCAATTTACTTCTCTTCCCCAAAACCTTGAGTATATTACTCGTGGAGGTGGATGGAAAAGTTATTTTTGACCTTGCGTCTCCTTCTGCCATCACAAGTGATATGTTCCGAGGCTACAGCAGTGTTGCTATGTACAATTTGCAGTCTCAACAGTCTGCGGTTGTCGAGAATATGCATTCGACAGACAAGGCGGTAGGAAATTGTAAGCTAGAGAGAAAATACAAAGTGACTGTCTTGTCTGTTCGTGTTTATTAGGGGGAAACAATTAAAAGGGTGTGGTAAAATGTGCTGTCTTGTAATTCTTTGCAAATAGAGGGATAACTCTCTACCTCTGTTTGTGTGCACTGTGTCTTGTCTCTACCGTTGCAACTGTAGTAAGTAAAGTATTCCTCTATTGAAACGTGTGAAAAGAGATGGGGAGAGCAAGCTTATTTAAAGGGTTTAATAAACATTATGGTTGGACATCATGAACGTTGGCGTGCCCACAAAGATTACCAGCGAGCACACGAGGAGGCAACGAAAGGAAAGTCTACAGCAACTTTACATTAAGAGTTGCAAGAGTTTGAAGGATGAATAATTATCAATATTTGCATTTCCTTTCAAACCTCTTTGCCTTTCTGTGTTACATTGTAGTATATAGTACTACTCGTAGTGCATACGCACGGAATCACACGGAAGAAATACATAGACGTTTACTGGGAATATTACAGTTATTCATTTAATCGAACCATGTTTTTGCTGGCGGAAGACTCAAGAAATAACTTCCAAAGCGGAATGAGCATCTCTAAAGAAAATATACAATTCGGAATTATTGCTTTGTATGTACGTATCTGACTGATACTGGCGCTAGACTTCTGTATATTTAAGCCTAGTATATATAGTGTTGGCGCTATCACACGAACTTTTACCTTTCTCACAGTTATAGCGAGCAATCTTCAACAAATATCAATAACCGTTTCCCAGTTTCTTCGAGTGATTGTATATGAATTGTTTGCAGCTGTTCCTCCGAATTCTCGATCGACAACACTCCCTCGATTTGCCGCCCCTAATCGAGAAAACTTCCGAAGCTCACGCGAAGCCTCTCGAGACTCCCGTGATTCTGATGTTCTCAGTGGCTACTACAGCGATTTCCGAGATAGAGGCTACCTCAGTGATCATAATTCACGGTACGAAAATTCCTTACATTCACCTTGCTTTCAAATAACAATAGAAATATGCTTATACATATAAAGTTAGCATGCAAGCATTTCGTGCTAAAGTATAGTGCATACATCTGTAATCGTACTCACACAAACTATTCATACAAGGTATTAAAAGTCCGATTGGACACCATCTAAAAGGCAACTTTTTAATATAATAAATTAATAAATACCTACTTTAGTACGGCTTTTTCTGAATTAAATGTGCACAGAGAAAAGCAAAATCTACGTGTATAATTAAAAGAAATACATATAGTTTTGCATTTTGTATAACGGATGCAAGGTGGTGAAGTTTTCAATTTATACGTGAAATATTTTTGGCCTATCTTTTTTTTTACTTACACATAAATCAAATGTTATTTCGACCGAAAACACACATTCTGTCAATAGACATTACTGAATGACGGATGAAGTTGGGACAGCTTAGGACGCCCTGCTTTCCACAAATCCAGCGTGAAGATTGCATGTGTAATCTGCGATCAGTTCAGTTTCTCCAGTAGCTCGTAAATTAATTTTCTTTATGAATCATCTTGAACCTTTAATCCTCCCATAAAATGACTCTTAAGACCATGTAAATCCTTTGGCATCCTCTAAAACTAGGAAAAGTTTCCCGCAACGATTAGGTAGCATTATGTATCTAGCCACCCGTGTACAAATGCCATACAATTCGTTTGTGCAGCATGACTTTCGTTATAAAATCATACTTATCTTTTTTCTCTGGAAAGTGGAGCGCAGGATACCATCAACATCACGACCCGCTGCGCTGGAGAGAAAATTATGCGTAAAATCCATTCCACAGACGAAGAAAAGAAAAGAAATCTGCCTAGCATGAATTCCGTGATCACACATTTATCACTTTTGTGATTCCTCCAACGCTCTGCCTCAGCATTAGACTTTGTTAGTTGCTTCTCAAGTCCTTTGCGCGCAAATACCATCTTTCTCTTTCTCAAGTCTTCTGCAAACTTTCTTTCTAATGTAAACCACGTTATGTGCACAAGAAAAGATAGAAAGAAGATATTCAACGAGTAGTTTTCCTCAACCAAACAAAACTCGCAATCAGTCAGTTCCCCGTGCAGAAGCCTCTGTCTGTTCTGTACGTATGCATAAAGTGGCAGTCTAAGGAAATTCAAAGGTAGGAGGAGGAGAAAGTGGCATAAGGCCATAAACTACTAGTTGGTGGTGTTGGGTTGTAGCAGCAGCGGCAGAAACACTGACTGAGATAGTGCAGTCCATCTTGATAAGTAGTAAAGCATCGTGTATCCTCCTTACACTCTCCCTCCTACTTTATTACGTTCACTTTGCAACAGACATACATTACGTACTGGTACAGATACGTATTATGTAGTAACTCGCACTGTGCCTCTCCCTTTCACACAGGAATAATGTTATGTACGTTGCAAGATGTTAACAACTACTATAAGCAAACAGTCAGATGAGTTAAAAGCACTCAGCCGAACACACTATCATTGTCAGTCTTTCTTTTTCGTTTAAATTCTCCCACTTTTAAGAATCTAAGCACTACTAGTATCCAAGTTCATCACGTAATGCTTGGAATACGTACGACAAAGCTACGTATGTACTTTTATTATCTTGTCTGTCCTCAAACGCTCTCGTATGTAGTTGTACGCAGTAGTTGTATGTATTCTGTAATTGACACAACTCTCTCTCTCTTCTTTTAGCAAATAAATCATATCACAGTTACATGTTTCAACTACTGTGTTTCATAAGTATTTGTAATGTTGTATGCTTAGCTGTACATAAATAAAGACTAATATATTAAATAGAGGGTTAGAGTAGTAGTTCGTGCATTCTTTATAAGCCTCACTTGCAACTACATCTTTTGGGACTACGTACATATAGCATGTCTTACTTTACTGTTTATGCAATGAATAAATGCATGTCATAGTTTCGTATTGCCCTTTAGGGTAACTATAAAGTGCTTTCTACGCATACAACACAGTACGGTGATTGTTTTTTGTATATGGGTTACAACATGAACTGTGAATGCGTCTCTGATTCGCTAGAATAGAAGATGAGAGAGAGAGATTGCATTACATGTGTTTCCTTGAAATCACTTTCCGTTTTTTCACGATGACTATTTTTGTCATACTTTTTTACAAACATACACACTTTAAGTAGGAGTGTATCGCGATATAAACGATAAACAACTGTAAAGGAAATGTAAATAAATAAACCATTTTAAGAAATTAAGCTTCACTACTACTGCAGATTATTGATTTGCTGTTGTACGGCAGAAAAACGTATAATGATTAAAATCTCAGAACTTTCATGATCCTTTGAGATGATAAAATATTTTCTCCAGTAGATCCAGCGGGTTCTACGACCGCCCAAGAAGTCTCTTTTGAAATAAATATAACATTCTCCCGCATTTCAATTTTCTTTGTTATGTAGTGTTTGAAAAATTGAGAGCACTTCTAAATCCATGTTACTTTTATTTTCAGATCCGGCTATTTTTCCGACCGTGAGAATCGTAGCGGCTATTTCAGTGACCGTGAGATTCATGCTCATCACAAATACGGGTCTGTTCGCCAGCAAGCGTCTGTAGAGTCGGCCGACTCAAGACTTTGCTACCTCACGTCATCAGAGGTAAGCCTTTTAACTTCAACTCACTTCATTCTTGGGGAAGCCATTTCTATGCCTTTAAACGGATGTACAAAAGGGGGATAAGAAATCAAAACACCACAGCTCTTTGCATTTACACACATTAGCGGTTAGTAACATCTTTGAGTTTCTTCAAGTCACAAAAATTCACCAGGAATTAAAACACATACAATTGGTGCAATTGAATGAGAAACGCATTAATGTTAAAGAAAAATATTGTTGGTAAGTCGTACGCGAGAGTGGTTAGTTGGGTAATCGTGAAACAACTTTGGGACGTTAGTGGATATTTACAATTAAATAATTTTTAATCAACTCTTATATGGAAATTAGTTCAATCTGGTGCAGTGTATATATTTTAGTGTGTGCTTTGCAGCTGCTTATGTGAGCACGTAATGTTAAGTTGCAATTATTGACTGCATGTGGCTGGGAGACAGTAACCAGCTGTGACACTCTATAATATAGACCGTATCGTGGCTAATTATTCAACTAACTTATAACAACGACTCTGTACAAAGTGAAGTCATACAAACTAACAATATGGGATTGTAATTCATTGCGCAAATAAAGAGTAATTACACAAGTGAAATTGGGAGTGCGGTTAGTCAGCTACATAATGACAATTTCCCACATTTTCATGTAGTGTTTGCGTAGTTGAATTTGAAATCAGTGTTGTATAAACAGACAATGGATGTACCGTGTAAATAATACAGCAGCATGAATGACTGGAAAACCGGGGTTTTCTCTCTCTGTGACGAGACCGTGATTGTGCAAAGCGTGCATGTACGTACTACCACAATACAAATAGAAGATTCTCTCATTGTCAGTTACGCTGCTTTCACTGGTCTTTCTTCATGCGTGTAGTTAGTGAGCTTTAAGCAGACCTCCCACAAAGCCGCCAGATGAATGCGATCTGTACACGCTTTGTTAATTGTAAATACAGGAGGAACGAATTCATTTCAAATTTCAGTCACGTTTTTTCCTAGTCCACGCGTGTGTGTCTTCTTCCTCGGAGGGGAGAGCTATAGGCAATAGCAGGACTAAGCCATGTTTCAGGTAAGTACAATGTACAAAGTGTAGGCATTTCGTAGGGAAGATGTAGTAACAAATCGCAGCAATTTTCCTACAGATAATATGCCGTATGGTAGAGGGAGTTCTTCGTGGGGGCGAAGCAGGGCCACTAATTTGGCTCAATTCAATTTAACCTGGACTTTACGCTGTTATACCAGCCCTAGAGAAAGAGAAGAGTTTACCAATGTACACTTCCTACCGACTAGGTATTTATGTTTACCGACAATTAAATGGCACCCATACAAGCGAGAGCGACACAGTTCGCTTTCTTCCATTCTTTTTTGAAAAGGGAGATTCTCTCCGTCCATCACAATATCAAACTCTTATCTTGCAGTATAACCGATATATGGACATGCTGAGTCAGTAAGCATGTGTAATTTAATCGGTTAGATTAATCCGAGAAAGATAACCAAATTAACCTCCATCACCAAACCAACTTTTGGATTGCAACAGAGAATCAGTGCTATGTATTGTTTGGTGTTTAGCAATGTCTAATAGTTACAGCTTCAAAAGGAAATATATGAGTAAACTAAGTATACCTAAGGCAGACATTTTTGAGATATTGAGGAAGCCGAAACCTTTTTGAAAGTAGATTGGACTCAACAACTTACAAACTAAAAGATGTCGGGTCCTACTTTTTTGGGATAAGGATAAAATCTCCCCAAAAAATCCATTAATATTTGGAAGCCCACTTTCTAACTAATTAAATAGATTGGACTCAACAACTTACAAACTAAAAGATGTCGGGTCCTACTTTTTTGGGATAAGGATAAAATCTCCCCAAAAAATCCATTAATATTTGGAAGCCCACTTTCTAACTAATATAAATAACAACTTATTTTGATACAAGTTTATGCCCATTTTACTGACATTCAATACTTAAATATAATTAGTATAAAAATTAATACTAAATAAAACAGATTTTGTATACTAAAGGGACGATTAAAAACGTCAAAAGTGTTACAAACTAATAACTACTAAATTTTCTCTTTGATAGTTTTTTCCATTCTCAAATCTGCTTTCAAATTGGATTGGTGTTTGAATTTAACGAGTTCAGTTAGCTCGTTGTAAGAAGTAAGGCAAATACATGCAGACTCATTCTTAGTGCAAAATCAAATCATAACTCAATTCAAAAATGATTGGCTGTCAAATTATTCGATTACCGCGCCTACTACCTTCGTTATAACCAAATCCGTTGTCGAAAACACGGTAATGGGACATCACTCGTTCTATACCTAATTTTTAGATTTGGTTACGAGCGTCCTCCTCTTCCTATCTCAATCGAATCTGAATACCCTCATTTTGTTTTAGCATAACACTCAGGGCTTACGCAGAGAGAACCTATTATAATGCAGTGAGTCTTTGAGAAATCAAAATGTCAGGAGAGGAATCGAAGTTGACGTATGAAAAATGAATGAAATTACTGTGGGTGGATTGGTTACAGGCAAAATATACTGTTGTAGTTTGCTTTTGAAGTTCTGCCTTAAGCGAGAATGGTGAGGCTGATCGTAATCGTGACTGAATTGGATGGCATAGCATTATAGGACGAGATTGGAATAGGAAATGAGCACATTTTCCTGGTGACACATTACGTATTAGTTTCTACTTACAGTTTTGGGAAATATCTAGGAATAGTAATAGGTATGTCGTCCATAGTCTATAGGGTGTGCTGTGTGCGGGAAAGGACCTAAAACAATGTACATTACAGTGTCACACTACCCTGTGTACAAAAAAGGAACATTATAAAAATATGCCACCAGGGAAGGAAGGAGAACATGGAGACACCCAAAGTCACGACGAGAAGTTAACCTTTCACGGCGATTGTACAGATTCCGTTAAATTGGTCTTTATCGCTGTCATATCTTCTGTCGTGGACTTGCTGTCAGAACATTTTTAGTGTACGAAACAACTATATATAAAACATAGTGATTTGTTCACGAACGGGTTCCACGAACTTCACATGCCATTCCATTAATCTACAAAAGCTTTTCCTGCAATTTTTTAGCCCATAAATGTGTATTGGATTCCCAAGAATTTTCTACACCGTGTAAGAAAAGCAACAGATCTGTTCTATTGCTTTTCAATAACGCGTTGGGCGTTTATCAAAATATTTTGTCAGCGCCCGGTGCTGATAGCATGATATTCATCTGAAATTTATGTATGTATATTAGGAATACTAAGGGTATATCATGTGATATTTTTCAATTATGGATCCGTTCAATTTGTCTCTGTGAATGGAAAACAGAGTGCAGAGGTTTTTATCGCTTGTTTCATGTCACACTGTCTTGTCGCACGCAATGCATATATTCCTCGTGGTTATCTCAAAATCAGCCATTGCCATCAACTTCCTGTCTCGCCTTTGAAAGGCTGACAAATAGGCTGGCCGTGACACACCCAGCACCCAGATATGGACACGCTACCCTGCTATTAGTGTACACTAAAAGAACTATAATGTAATAAGAGCGGCATGATAACTTACTTATACTTGTCATCGAACCATTTTGCATTCCAGGGCAGTCTAATAATTAATGTACATTGTATATTGTAATTGTAACTCAATACATATATTGTACTTCCTGTACACTACTATTACATTAACAAAACCTGTAATTAATCTTTTGCAATCACTCATATGCATTTTGTAGTTTTCTACTTTGGTGTACTACACAAATACACTTCAAGCTCTTATCGTGCAATTATGATGTCAGAATTGAGAATCGTATACTTTGTCCACTTTTTTTGCTGCTATTATTTATTAAAGTCGTTGATAAAGAATATTAGAACCCAATTGGGGATATTATTAAGGTCAATATGCGTGTAACTTTCGAATGAATCGTACAGGTAGCTAAGTGCTAAGTTCTGTGTTTGTAACAGTGGTAAATATGTTTGTACATATTTACCTATGTGTAGTACTTATTATATAGTTGGATGTTCCTGTTCCCACAAATGTGAAATATGTATCTGTATCTGTAACATAATATTAGAAGGGTTTAAATCGTACATGTTTCGTCAATGTTGAGTGGGTACAAGTACAAAGGGATTGTAACTGCTGATTGACGACGGAGAACTATTAATTTCGCACAATTTGTGTGTACTAGACTGCGAAAACTTTTACTAAAATACCTAGTATAAATAGATACACAAATTCATGTCGTCCTTTAGGTACAATAAAAATAACAAAATTAGTTGTTCGCATAAATGTTGTAGCGAGAAAAGGAGAAAGTGTATGTATAAATAATAGAGTTAGACTAAAGCTGAATTAAAAACCAAGAAAGACGATGCAATTTTTATTGCAAGTACTTATTAAATTTGTGCGTCATGGAAAATAATGAATTAGCCCAAATGGTTGTAGTGCGTAAATGGAAGATTAGGGGCCATTATTTCTAAAGTGGCATTTCTAATAGTCATTCCAATCCCAGTTCAGCCTACTATTGCATTATTGACTCATAGAATTAGTAAGTGGGAGATAATAAACCGAAAGCAATCACCACAGTCAGTGCTTTCGTGCAAATACAAGGAAAATAGAAAACCGCCGAAATAAACGTGAAAGAAAATGAAAATACAAATTGTTTCAATCATTGTGTACACAAGAGTGCCATTATGCTGTCCTCTAAAATCCTTTCTGTACTACTTTTTCATATTTTGTGAAATTTTGCATTTGTAGCGGTTTGTCCGACATTCGCATGTATGTTTACCTCATTAATGCATTTCAATACATCAAAGCCAAACTAAATGGGTTTGATTATAAAATCATCTCATGCATTCATGTGAAAAGATGTTCAGGGAAACTTTATCAGCATTTTGTCATTTCGTTGCCAATTATTTAAACATTTTTTGTACACAGAGAGCACCCAAACTAACAGTATCGGAAGTTTGAAAAATAAAGTGAAATTTATGGATTCGTGACAAGGAAAATATAAAGTTACACTTTATCTATCAATTAATTAACAAATCGACAATTACTTTATTTATACTGCTTAATTTCAATTATAATTATTGTGAGAGCAATCAATGAAATCGTACACAGAAACTAGGGATTTTTCTAGTTGAGAACTTCCTTGCGTTTGACCTGTTTCTCTGCATCAGGAAAGTGCTGTCATGTGTGTTGGTACATGCAGGCAAAGTTTAATATAGTGGAGAAAGCCTCTTTATTAACTGCTTGTGTAAAATTGGAAGAATCATGAAAGACAAGATTGCTGACGCACGCAGAGCGTTCTTCTGGAAGCTAGCACACGCTTATAGACATGACTACCTATACTATCAGACAGACAGACAGACACACAACTGACTGTGGACGCTACATTTACATGGGTTTATAAAGCAATGTAGTATTTGCACACATGAGTTTGCTTGTCTAGGGTATGTGCATGTGCGTTGTTGCCTCTACATATATACATTTAGTATGTACTTATAAGCATACTAATAGTATTATTGTGTATGTAATACTATTGTGTATGTACATACAACTACAGTCATTCAATTTTCGATTTATATTTACGGGGATAGTTTAAAATGTACTCAGTTTTTGCTAAAAAACTCAAACAGTGTGTATCTAAGTCTGTGAGTTGACAGAGTGACATAAACTTACATACTAAATACAACTGTCAATAAAATGCACGATGTGAGCAGTCGTTTGCGCTGAGAGCGTTCACACAAATTCACTAAAAGTAGAAACGTAGGTTAAATTTATGTGCAGACTTTCATATGTATGTATCCTACTAAGATTACCAAGCTGCACACTATTAAGCTCTTGCAGTATGTATATATGTATATTGTGTCTTTGTAGTCGTCGTATGCAATATGTTTTGTGGAGCCAAGAGATAGCCTTCGCGTGCATTATGGCAAGCGAATGATAAAACGAGACTTTGCAGCAGAACGAGCATAAAAGATTGAGGCAATTGATGCGAGAAAAATTCCTTTCAACGGTAGGACGTGGATGATTTAATCGGATTTGGCTGAATGTGCTTCTTTCAGCTCTCCATCTATCCAGTCCATCTCGATTCGTCTCCCAGAAAATAAATTGGAGCATTTGGTATTAGGCAACCTAGCTGTGCTGCATTGCATTCTATGGCAATCGTTTAAAATTTTCAGATTTGGGCATTAATCGAGGCTTAGTTGTTTAACAGGTCACAGAACACAGAATCGCTGATCGAAAACATATGGGAAATTTATCCTTGTAACATTTTGTAGTACAGTATATGTCACATTTGAAAATTTGGTATTTTCTCAGAGTGTTCCTAGAATTAGGTTTTCGAACAGAGAGATACATACATATGAGAGTAGAAATAAATAAAGATGCTATTCCATCCACAAGCATTAAATGTACTGCTATCCTGCGGAAAGCTAGAAGATGGTCTAATTTGGTACATGGAGACTCTGATGATATATGAAGTAGTGACATAGGGTGTCCGTATCAACACCACTACAATGCTAGTAAAATATGTAAACGTCATCTGCTAATGTTTATATATACCCATCCTAATACTCTGCACGTACAATGACAAATTATATACATTTGACTCTTTTTGAATAGCAATACCATCATGGTGTGTTTCCTAAACATTAAGGAAGAATAATGCTAGTGCAGCGTTGTATGCAACGTTCAACTGTAGTGTCTTTATTATTTGTATACGTTATTGTGCATATACACAGACTATATTATGCTAACTGGAAAGTATAAAAGTTATGCGAGCCAAACAAAACAGAAAACGAAGTGAAGACAAACTTCATGTGTATGTAATATTGAAAGAGAAACGAGGCTTTTAAATTGGAAGAAAGTTAGCGAAAGTGTTCACATGCTACAGAGTCCAATGGGCTTGGGTGGTGGAGATGAAGTAGACGAAGAGACTAGCCAAGAAACGGCTGGGGGGAACGAAGCCAAACTAAAGCCTATAGGGAGATAGTGAGAGACATAAGAAGGCACATTGAAGCTGAAAAGGGCGAGAGGCTGTATCGTAATGGTATATAATATGCATCATAGTTCTTTAGTAGTAAGTACGAGTAGTGCACGCTCTGATGTGGTGAGCTGGTGGAGATAGAGTTTGAGTGGGAAAAGATGAGCGGTAGCATTGGCACTGTTCTCGGTTCTAGTGTGTAGAATCTTGTGGTGTGCAGAGTGCAAAAGTACAAATCGTGTATATAGAAACGGCACTGCTTTCTCCGACTGCTATTACTACAAAACAACGAACTCTCACAACAGACACTACGGCAGCCAAGAGTTCTGTGTGATCACAGAGAGAAATTCTCCTCTGACTCGGTCTAAACTCTGATGTCTGGTTAGCTTCTCTTTTATCCGTTCCACTATCTCTTTCATGTGCTGGAAGCATTTCCAAAGGACACCACCACAGCATAAAACAGGAGGAGTCAGCTTTACAGATAGCAACATGGCACATTCACTATACTATAGTAGTAGGTATGTATGTATATATATTTATTATAATTTTCCATTCTATTATCACTGTTGAAATATATACATAATATTGTGTATGTATTTATATAATGCCACGGAAGTAAGTATAGTGTAGGATGATGCGGAAAAAATCTCCAAAGATGATACTGTATATGCATTTGTGTTGTATATATTTTGGCTGTTCACCCCCCATCTAATTCCCATTTCCATGTAATCTGTTTGTTTGGTAACTTTTGGTGTGCACCCTCCTACAGATGTGTTTGTGAGCTGACGTGATGTGATGCAAAGATGTATGAGTATATTTATTATTTTCCGTTTTGAAAAGAGATTGTGTGCGGCGTGTGCAGTGGGTGTGTATGTATGTGTGTGTGTGTGAGGGAGAGCGTGGAGTAGGGATATCTTGATTTGACTTGACTTCTTAAGACTCGAGTAGACTAGAATGGAGAAGTTGAGCAAACAAGAAGTGAAGTGCCTACACAGGGAGTACTTTTGTACATGCCAGGACGGTAGACATCATTGACGTGGCAATAGAGGGGCTCCAAGTCTTTTGAGAGCATTCCATTTTCATGGTGACTTGACTTATTGCATATTGGAAAAGTGGTAAGTGGAAGGGTGGATGTGGTTGGATTCGGCTCTAAAAGACTTTCTTTCACCGATGAAGGGATACAAAAGCCCAGAATAAGGATACAACCAGTCACCATAATTCTGTCAGCAACAGCGAGGATGACTTCTGTGCTTTCTCTCCCCTCTTGAAATCGAACGGGGTTACTGTTTGAGTAGGAAACCACATACTCTTCTTATCTTTCAACAGAGTGGGAAACAAATACCATGTTTATAGCTGAAGTAGCGTCAAAGGTCATATCTGAGGTCACGTAGTTATTTTAAATATTTCTTGGAACAATTCTTGGTGCATGCCGATTTTTATCACTTACCGTCCAATGCCGCAATGCACATGTGAGGGTAAAAGGCGATAAATAATAGAAGAAGTCGTGAGAAACTGACGAGAATTTTTTGAAACAAACTTCGTGGAGTTTGAAAGTAGGCAGGTAGTACATTGAGTGCCTATTTACTACTTACCTTAGATAGTATACATTTATGACATGTAGTAGAACTATGTAGAAAGTATTCGAACAGTTTTAGTGATTTCCTGTGAATTGAAACAAGAGTATGCATGTAAATGTGTCTATTATGCAACAAGGTGGAGGAATGTAGGTGTAAATTTAGTACGTGGTGGAAGCTGAGCTCGGAACTTTCCCCCACGACCATGTGAAATGCATTTTAAGCTTATGATAATGAGCATAAGGGAATACTTACTAAGTGCAGAAGTATTCTGTTGTACAAGAAGGTGGGAGGCGCACTTGAAGAAGAATCGCTTCAGTGAACACAGTTACCCTTAGTCGGGGCGTAAGCATTTGACGGCAGAGAAGAGAGAGAGAGAGAGAGACGCCATTATATTGAAATGAACATTAGCCTGCTCATGCAAGAGCAATATACCTTCGCTAATTGAAAAGAATTCTACTCATTTTCTCCCTTATCGTTGTATTAAATCAGCAAAAGTTTCCATCCACGACATCACAGCCGTTCTCCAGTTAATATCGACGCAGCAATATGCAAAATACGTGAGAGAGCAAGTAAGTAACTTAACTGTGAGCACAAGGCACTTTCAAGGAAAAGCTCTGTGTGAGAGGAAAGACTGTCTCTTTAACTTTAACAAACTATGTTTCTCATTTCTGACGACTTACTTTACTTACAAGTTTGGAATCGAGCAAGACGAGAGAGCAGAGACATGATTTCGCTTTATACATATACATGTACTATCACATATAAATATAGCAAGAAAAGGGGCAAATAATAAAGATGTGTTGCACTATAGGGGAATAAGAGTTTGAAGGCGCTCTTGCATTTCTCATCTCGCTGGCCTCCATCGTCAACTTGGAAATAAATTGACACTCAAGTTACTCTTGGGCTGTGCTTGTATTTACGCTGAGTCGCTATGTAATTCACTTCGGTTAGTCAACTTCAATTTACGTACATACACAGACACACATAGTACCAGTAGATGCATGAACATGTACGTGAACCCAGCTCAGCGCGTGCAAACACAATCACATTTCAATATATACTCGAGAGAGAGAGAGAGAGAGAGAGAGAGAGGGAGAGAGAGAGAGAGAGAGAGAGAGAGACGTTGCTGATCATGCAAACTGAATGGAAGGCAACGAGTGTCGTGGTAGCCATCTGTCTCTTAAAGTGGAGAAATACAGTAGTACTATGGGTGGATGGGTATACTATATACTTATATGGTCTATATAGGATTTGGCGGACGATGCTCGTCCAGACCCGCATTGTTGTTAGTAAACGGAGAAATAAATAGAACTCAATTCAATAGAAAACTCTTTTCCGTTTCCTTTCTCTGTGTGGTATTTCTTTCATGATTCAATTGTCTCCTCTCCTTCAATTTAAGTTAGATTGGCTTTCGCTTTCAGAAAACTAAAGCTCAAGTGATTTCCTTTGTTTTCCAAGCGTCCATCGCTTCATTTCTCCGATGAACGCCTTCATTTGACTGTTATCTCCATTTTTCTTATTGTGTATTCCAAATGCACTTTCCTTCCATTCTGTGGTAGTAACTACGTCATGTTAACCATACTGACCATTTGGATTGCTCTAACTTGCGTTCAATTCCTTGTAAAGAGGAGGTCAGAAATAGTATTTCTAGAAATAGAGACTACTCTTTATTTGATTATAGAAAATTAAGACGTTGTAGTTAAATTTGTACCATAATATAATGTCATTATGATCTGTGTAAACTGCATAATATTTTTCGTT
>JABASC010000765.1:0-32225 GCA_019776185.1 Plutomurus gul | reverse complement strand
AATTTGAGTTGACCGAGCTGGACGCGGAAATGCAATTTGCTACAAAGAGAATATTGTCTGTTTAATAGTTAAAACTGGATGACACGATGTGCATTTAATATTTTGTCATTTCCATGCACGGCTCTTCACCAGAGACATGAATAATTTTAATCCTGCTACGACATGTTTCCAGTTTACGTGCTACAAATTAATGAATGCGATGAATTGCATGCGTTCAACGACTCAATCATAACCGGAAGTGCAAATAGTGTTAATCCAAGGAGAATCTGTTCCTGAATTATTGTCATTATTAATGTGTTTTATAACTGAATGCCACGGATTTAGTCGCGTGAACTTTGCATGTAATGTTAATAAATTCTATTCATGGCTGCGCACGATCTAAATTGCTTTTAGAAAGAGAATATTTAAAACGGTAGATTTTGCATTTCCTGTGTAAATTTATTTGCTACAATAATTCCGTGCGCGGCAGCAAAGGAAACGTTGAACAGTGAAACGTAAGCACAGGGCATTTGTTAAACGTCCGAAATGGGTTCAAATGTGATTAATGCATTAATCCCATTAATCACAGCAACTTATTCCACCGTGGTAATTATACCCGAGACCCAGATAACATGGAACATTTTTCTCATAAGATGTTATTTACTATAATATTTCTACCAATAAAAGTTTTAAAAATAAACCATATCAAACGAATGTAAAAGAGTTGTGTACACATACGTGAATTATGAACGTCTACTATAATTGTCAGTAAATTAGCAGCTAACGCAAATCAATAATGAGAACGTGGGTTACATAAGATTCCTCATATTCCAGAATCTTTATTGTAAAACTTTATCGGAAACTTTTGCACGGCCTTTTTAGGTCGTGAAAACTTATAAAGCTCCTTAAGTATAACAATTAAAATAATTTAAGCCACGTTTCGAATAGGAATTCCGACAACGCCCTCATTTGTCAACGTGACGGGTAAAATTTTTCCATCCGGCGCGAATTTCATTTCTTCGATGCAAGTGACGCGATGATTTTCGTCTGTCTCCCCGAGAGGGCGTCGGTGGTATACAATGTAGTAGGTGTCCGTCCCTGGAACCTGCATCACGGAATGGTGGCCCGCCCCCGTCGCTATTTCCGGATCCTGTTGCAGAATCGTGTCGATTCTCTCAAATGGGCCGAAGGGAGTGGAGGACATGGAATAGGCGACTCGGTAGTCGGGCCCCGTCCAAGTCCCCTCCGACCACATGAAATAATAAGTGCCGTTGCGTACAAACATGAAGGGCCCCTCCGTGTAATCTTGGGGGGTGATTTCGTGGTAAAAGAGACCGTCGTCGAATGGTAACAAGTGCGTCAGGGTTGGACTCAGCTTCACCATATTGCAGCGGCCCCAACCTCCGTAGTACATGTAATATGTACCATCCACGTCCTTGAAAACAAATTGATCGATCGGTTGGGCCCCATTCACAATGTCGTTAATCAGGGGGCGGCCGATCAGATCTATGTATGGTCCCCAAGGCCGGTCCGCAACAGCAATTCCAATCCCACCAAGTTCTCCTAAATCAAATAGCAATTCATTACTCAATCTGTTTAAAGCAAATTGTATTGTCATTAGGTAATTTATATAAGTAGTCCCGTGACATTGTAACGGGATTGTCACTGAAGCCAAACAATTTTTAAAAATCAACTTCAAAACACAATTTATAAGTGTAATAATAAATTTCTGTCCTAGTTGGATTATGGAATTAATGAGTTTTATTGACAACATTTAAAAATGAATTAAATGCGTCACCTTGCATTTCGCTCACATGATTGCGCTTGAAAGAATCCATATGCGATTCCTCGAGTTTACAGTGCTTAAATATTAAACTAAGCGAAGCTCAATATGCGAAGATATACATAGCACCCTCTTAAAGTGGCTTAATCTAATACAGTGGGTGGTGGCCACAAAACTACTTGGTCCGAAAGTGGCAGGGTTCAACTCGTTAGTTTTCGCTCCGTATAATTTACGGACAACCCCTAAGCACAATTCTTGATGAAATTCTAAGCAACGGATTTTAAAATGGTTTAAGGTTGGTTTTCATGCAAACAGTTTCGAAGAATCAGAAATATAATGGTCATGTAAATTTTATCCGCCAAGGGGATTTTCGGATCTCGCAGCCGCATGAGGCGATTTTCTTCTCACTGATTTGGTGAATGAAGATTTTAATTGTCTTTCAATATTTTTGTACAGGCTTTTGATTGCATTGTCTGATACACTAGTGAGATATACCAATCAAAAGATACATTCATCCGCTACAATTCAGGCAAGGCACAGTTTCAATTTATTTGTTTGGTTTACCATCGAATTTGAATTATTGACAACTTTTTTTATTAGGTTTCTTTTTTTGCACAGTACAAAAATAAGAAATTGTTCCGAATCTTTAATTCTAGCTATATCTTTGGTCTTCCAACTGAAAATTACATGAACCTCAACCTTAAATCCTTTTAAGATGTGATTACCTTCGTGGACGTTATTGGCCCCAAATAGTAAATAGTATCGGTCGTCCTTTTCAAGAACGCTCGGTGCCCAAAGACCGCCTCTGACCCATGTAACTCCTGTGTTGTCAATAACGCGGGGATAGCGAAACCAGTTAACTAAATCGAAGGAAGAATATGCGTCAAAATACGTTTGTTCCCCGAAGGGGGCCGAGTAGGTGGGGAAGATCCAATAATGTTGTCCATAGATGATGCCCTCGGGGTCAGCATACCAACCGGGGAATACCGGATTAGCCCCCAATGTTAATGTCCACAATGAAAATGCAAATATTAACGCGAAATTTAAATTCATTTTCAATTTTCAAATTATTGGAATAAATAAATGAATGAATTTTGTTGCGTTGTTGTTGATGACTGGATTGTCGGGGGCAGACTAAAAACAATTATCATTTCATTTATATATTTTTATTCTTAAAACCCAAATTAACGTTTGTTTAATATTTATATTTATCACTAATCCCAGGAATTAAGATTAAACATCCACGTTTTGTACTGTAACACTGGCCCAACAAATCATCATTGTCACCACTAATGTTCAACTTTAACCACAATAAATTATTCATTTTAATTTCAACAAAAGTTCACAAGGGCCACAACCTAAAGCGCCTAAGATTACAGTTACACCATTCTTTTTTCTGTATCAATACAGTTTTTAATGAATACCAGAGGCGGATCTACGGGTTGGGTCCCCATAAGAGTAGTGCAGTGGGTAGACCAAACTTAGGATGTTTTTTCAATGAGTACGATGATGTTATCAATTGTTGGCTGCAGATTTGCATTTTATTACACGAAGCAACCTTCAACTAAAATTGAACCATAAATCCTCTCTAGAAGATTTAAAGGGAGGGACATTTTAATTTTATCACATTTATCATATCAATCAATGACAACCTAATGCTTGAAGGATTTAACAGAATAAATAATAACTTTACTAAAGCAAAGCAAATTACAAAGATTTTGGATTGCAGAACCCACCATGAACTACTGTAATAAGAATCATTAATATATTGAAAATTAATGAACCAGTGTAAAACAGGAGAACACTCTTTACTGGATATCGTATGCGCAATAACGTCCAACGCATTCGCACTCACTGTTATTCGTATTTGTTATTATCAAGTATTTTTTTTGGGGGGGGGGGGGGTTCAAGGGTTTCTCACCAAAAATCAAAAAAAAGGAAAAACGAATTGGATTTTGACTCAATAGATTAGCTAAAATGTCGGTTACCACTAAATCTGTTCCAATAGTAATAATTTGTATTCCGAAATGGAATGGCATGCTTAACACATGCGCCAAAAACCAGGGTTTAAAGGGTAAATTTCCCGGGTGGGAAATCCCAATGGGAAAGTGGGGAAATTGGGCAGTAGTCTCACAGGTGGGAAATTGGAAAAATTGAAAATTGAGAAATTTTGGCTCTAAAAGGCGCGAGTATATGTCGTAATTGCGGGGAAATTGAATTTAAGGTTTTTATTTACACGTGCAAAATGTAAACAAACACGTGCAAGTGATTGTTTACATTTTGCACGGGTTTTATTACATTTGCAAAATGTAAACAAACACGTGCAAGTGATTGTTTACATTTTGAACGGGTTTTATTTACACTTGCAAAATGTAAACAAATACTTGCAAGTGATTGTTTACATTTTGCATGGGTTTTATTAGAAAAATTTCTCCGCCTTTATCATTTGGGGCATTCAAAAAGGACGTAACGCAAAAAGGGCCGACTTCAGAACCCCTACTCCCTCTTAACACAAAAAAGGGAGGGGCCAAAATTTAGCATAACTCCGTAACATTCGTGCTACGTGCTTTATGAATTACCCCTTTATCAAAGCATAAAAAATAACTCAAGAACCCAATGCATATAAGCTTTACACAGCTTTACAACATTTACATAGAATATAAATCGATGCCGTTAAATGAAAATACGGTGTAGGTATTATCGGAAAAATAATTTGGCTAATTAATTAATTCAGAATTTTTGCAGGAATTGTTTTAGATTCGATTTGGACACAATCTAAAAAAGAAATTAGAGGTTGGGGAGACAATGACCCCAATTTTCTGTATCAATATTCTGTTGATGCATACAATGTGCTTGTACGATACCAGAAAAATTATAATTAATTAATGAATGGTTGGCCATATGTTTGCCAGGAAATAATTAATTAAATAATTCAGTCTATTTGAAATTGCATCTCACTGTTTCGGATTTGATTGTGCCGTCAACATCACACACGTTGCCATAGTAATCGTAATAGAAAATGTATATGCACCCCTTTCGAATGGGAAGGGCCCCGGGGGACCCTGTCACCATATCGGGGTCCGTCTTTAGCACCATCTTGGCCTCCATCGGAGTCTATTTAAGCAGCTACCAAAGATACGAGGAAGTGGCCGATAATCTCAGCAGCTTCTGGAGAACAGAACAAGACCAATTCGATTTCATTGTCAGTGAGTGATAAATTTATTCCGACGATTTTTAAATCAACAAGAAATGTAGCAAAAACTTTTTCAGAATAATTATTAATAAATTTAAAAAAAACCAATAAAATTTTAATTTAAATTATGTGAAATGTGATTAATTAATTACGTAATTAAAATTGATTTTTTACAACAAGCTTGAAGACAACGATTTGCAATGAAAAAATTAAATTATGAGCAGGCAAATATTTTTTTCTAAATTTTAAAAATATTATTAAAAATGAAAATTTAGAAATATTTAAATAGTGTGAAATATAATTAAAATTGTAAATTTTGACAACAAATTTGAGTCGGGGGCGGTTCGGCTGGAGGCGTGGTCGCGAACCGTTTGTCAGAGCATTATTCAGTATTACTTTTGGAGGCTGGGGGGGACATGAACGATGTGCAGGAAATGCCGGCCATGGGTATACTTCTTCTCACGTACCCCGAAATCGACTGGAATCACAAAACTGTCCCCCAGAAATATTCCTGCTTTGCCCTCCCGCAAAATGTACGCAAATTTTGATAATATTTTCATTTTTTAAATAATTCTAAAACAATCAATTTCTATTTGTTCAGAGATCGCATTGGTCTCAAGGAAAAGGCCTCGGAGGAACATCCAATATCAACTTATTGTAATCAACTTTTTTATTATGCAACCATTCTTTATTTTAAGGGCCGTAATTTTGGTGAAACCCATATTCATAATATAATAGTTAAGGCCCCAACTTTAAACTACCCCCGAAAATATTTGTTAGAATCCAGTCTCGGGGTAATCCGAGAGATTTTGATTATTGGGCCAACATCACGGGAGACGATCAATGGAACTATGAAAATTTGTTGCCGTATTTCAAAAAGAGTGAAGATTATCACGGAAGATGGTCCGATTGTGAGTTCATAGAAAATACTTATGCATAATATAATGTACAATTAATTAATTAATATCAATTTAAATTTCACAGCGTTTGTGCATGCGACGGGGGGACCAATTAGAATCGAAGTGCCTGATTACACAGGAATGGCCGATCTGTTTGTGGAGGCCGGCAGAGAATTCGGATATCCACGGGCCGATCTCAATGGATACTACGATGAAGGTGTTCTAATCATAATTAATCAAATATCCAGGATGGGGCTATGGAAAGAAGACCGCAACTGATTATAATTATAATAAAATTATGTTAATTGCTTGTACTGGCCTTTGAAACATTTCAGGATTTGACACGGTTTTCTATCCCATAAAGAATGGACGAAGATTTTCGGTTTATGGGGCGTACATCAACTCAGCAAGAAACAGAACAAATCTTACAATCAGAAAATTCTCTTACGTTAAAAAGGTCAGTCAGTGAAAATTGGCAAAAAATTGCACGGCGCCCCCAAAATGCAATTGTCCATCTAATAAATTTAGGTTAAATAGAAAATTGGTCGTCCTCCCTCCCTGCCAGTGGCGTAACTAAGCAGAGTGCCCCCACAAGACCACAATATTTATGTGGGGTGATGTACCCATAATGCTTCAGCTTATTGTTACGCCACTGCTCCTTGCGAACCCTTCCACCTAGTGACTGAATACAAAATCTTTTGAATTCCTTAGATCTTGATCGATGGGAACAAGCGAGCGTACGCGGTGGAATACGATCGTCATGGAAAAGATAAAACTGCTTATGTCCACAAGGAAGTCATTTTATCTGCCGGATGGGGAAATTCCCCCAAGTTGCTAATGTTGTCAGGTGTTGGCCCAAAAGAACATTTAGACGAAATGGGGGTCAGTCAAAATGATTCTAATTTTCAACTACATTAGACAAACGATTTAAAAAAATTTTTAAATAATAATTCGTTAATTAATTAGATTCCAACGATCGCGAATCTCCCTGTAGGTCGGAATCTTCAGGATCACATTTCCACATATTTGGGGCCTTTTTTCATCAGCCAACCTGTGCCTTTTTCAATCGAACGGGATGCTTTAAATCCGTTAGCCGTTGCCCAGGTTCATCTTATTCATTTATAATTGTTGCTAATTGCCTAAACGCATTTAAATTTTAAAATAATATTCGATTTTTTAATTTAAAAAATGAAATAATTTTTTAAAAGTTTCTCACTCAAGGTAAAGGTTTGATGACAACATCCGGCGCTCAAGCCATGGGTTTCATTTCCAGTAACTACAGCAACGACAAGGACTGGCCAGATCTTCAGTTTATTTTCGCGGGAGTTAACATCGGCGAAGATTTTGCATCAGATTTGGCACAAGCTTTTGGAATAAAGGAGGAAGTTCTTAAACAATATTACAAGCACGCGATTGGGAAGAACAGCTTTTTCATGGCCGTCAGTGTGGCCCGGTAAGAAAGGCCCCCGCCACCCTCCGCCCACACATGTACACAACATAAGACAGGGCCAAATTACTTGTAATTTAATTACAATGTAATTAAATAGCATTTAATTGCAACGTAATCTTTAATTTAAGGGCTGTGTGCACCCATGTAATTTGGATTGATGTATTTTGCCCATCTATGCAGTCAGAGCGTTTTTGTAATAATTTCTATTATTAATTAGCCCAGAGGCCCGTGGTGAAATAAAACTGAAATCCAATGACCCGTATGCTGACCTTGTGATTGACCCCCGCTACTTAGACAATGACCTTGACATGCAGGTAATGATCGAGGGGATGAAGATGGGGGTGAGACTGATTGAAGATACGAAGGTATTTCAAAGTATCAGCGGCACCTTCACCGACAAAGTCTTCCCGGGCTGTGAAAATATTCCGTTTCGGTCGGACGCCTACTGGGAATGCTACGGACGACAATTTTCAGTCACCCTGCACCACATCGTCGGCTCGAATAGCATGGGAAGCGTCGTGGACACACAACTCAGGGTCGTCGGCATCAAAGGATTAAGGGTCATCGATGCATCCGTCATGCCAACCGTCCCAATTGGCAATACAAGTTAGTTTTTCTGAATTAATTATGAATTCTATTTTTAGGTCGTGGCGGTGAATTAAAAAAGTTAATTTGAATTTTAGATGCACCAGCGATTATGATTGGGGAGAAGGGAGCGGATATGATTCTTCATTATTGGAGACCATTCACCAAGTGAAATTTTTACAAATTGTCGAAAAGTTAAACCGAAAGAATAAATTATTTGAGTTCATTTAAGATCTCTGGATAGTCTCATTTCTAGTTCATTATTTCAAAGTGAAATCGTTAAAGTGAGATAATATTGTCATCCTGTTAATACTAAGGTGAGGCTGCACCAGGGCTCGACAACAGCTTCAAATATGTTAATTCGAATTGAATAATAATTAAATATTGGATTTTCCTCTTTATTTCTCGCCGAGTCAAATATAAATTACAATTTGAATAAGAAACTTTTTTGTGATTCCAAATTTCCTTCCAAGATCCGATTTATGAACAAATTTTAAATACATAGATTTTGGCAACAATTTGTAGTCCTTGAATTTTTTATTCCAATTACCATTAAATTGTAATCTAACCTAAAATACATTTGGACGATTTGGAAAAATGGAAGGAAAATTAATTATCCCCCAAAATTCATACATTATAATTTATCAGTACATTTGTAATTTAATGGTAAAATGTTATGGCTAACAGTAACTGTAGTATAATTAAATAAATAAGCATAAAACTTGACATTAGAAACACAATAAATAGAAATCATATTATACATATTTATACACAATTAAAATTTAACATTTGAGTTGAATAAACCGCATAGAAAAGCTCAAATGAAAATGTTATGTAATGAAAATCGATTCGGTTGATCCGATTTTCGTTACATAACATTTTTATTTAAAATTTCTATGCGTTATGAAGGAACCTTTATTGAGCATTTAGTTGCGCTTAATATACTTAACAAAGCTTAACACGGCGATAATTAACAATAAAGCAACAAATCGAGATGAGCGATGACTTCATAATTAAAAGTTCACTGGGCCTTAACAAACTTTTTAGTTTTCCTCTCCTTGTCAAAAATAAAAACATAAAAAATATCTTAAAATAAAAAATGTAATTCGAGAATATTTTCCCACTCTTTCCTCGTAATGGTTGTCGCATTCCCATTTTTGAATAAATAGAAGCTACTGTAGTCAGTAATTCCTGGAATGTGCTTAAATTCGTATTTCGCGGCATCCCCCAACTGCTCGCAGTCTAAAAAAATGTTCGTGGAATTATTTCTGTTTATCGCAAAAACTAGTTCTTTCCATACGACATGACTACGTGGACAGGAATTAAATGTAAATTGCAGGCAAAGATTTTCTGCAGAAAGAGATTTTAACATTCTTTCGAACGAATTCAATTCGTCCAAAGATTTGGAAGTGACCTCCACTTGAAGATCTTGTAATTTGTGAGATGCGAAATTAAGATCTACATTTCTCAATTCCAAGCGTTTTAGAGAAGACGGAAGTTGAATGGAGGAAGTAAGCACATTATTTTCTTTTATCCCCCGTAATTGAAGTTCCACCAAATGGGGACACCCAAAAAGAAAATTTGGTACTCCTTCTGGATTCATTATGTTAAGAAGTCGCAGAATTCTAAGTGAACTCTTAGAATTCTTAGTACTTCTGTTTAAGCGAGTATTCCCCACACAGTTCAATGTTTCCATACAATTTGCAAGTTTGGAGCAATCAACTTCCACCGAATGGTGGTAACCACTGCGTACCACCAATTCTTTAACACCCACAGAGAATGAATCGTGAAAGCAGATTTCATCAATTTTTCTCTCCTCGCTGTTAAAAAAAATGTTGTAATCGAATTCAAAGTAATCTAATGGAAATTGCGGAATGTCGTTTGAGTGGGTAATTTGTGGGACATTTCTTGAAATTTCGAAAGCACATTCCCATACTTTTAGTACCTTGAGAGTGGAAGGAATCGAAAAAGGAATTAAATCCGTAAAATTCATGTCACGGACTTTGAGTTCAATCAAATTGTAGCATTTTCGAAGAATTTCGTTCAAACTCGAGGTAATTGTGCAATACAATAAATCCAATTTTTTGAGTGAAGAGGAAATTTCTTCAGTGAAACTAATTTCCACTTTCCACAAATCTAAAAATTGAATCGTGTCACACAATTTTGACAAATCCAATCGAATTCCGTTCTTATATTTTGCACGAAGTACAAGTTCCTTCGCCCTTCCATTGAACATTTCATGAAAAAAAGGATTCGCTGTTTGCATACCATTTCGATTAATACAATTTGGGTGAAATAAGTTCAGTTGCTCCATCACGAAGTCGTCATGGGAATGTTGCAAATCATTTTTCTCCGTTGGATGAAGAACCTCCCCATGAACTCGTACCACCCTAAATGCAACGATTCTGTTTAAATCACAAGGCGGGTCTCCCCCATTAAATTCAACAGAAAGTGAATGAGCGATTCTTTCCTTTAACTGAATTATTGAATTGGAAAATTCTCCTCGGTGATTCTCCAATTGAACGCAGAGATGGGCAAGAATTTCACAACCTTTTGCATTTTTAATGTCAAATAATTTAAAATCTTCAGTGTAAGCAATTTGAGGTATTTCATACCTTGAAATCATTTTAGCACCAATTTCAAATATCGTCTGAATACATTTTATTGCTTCTTCCACTTCACCGTTTTTCCATGTGCACACGGTGTGGTTGTAAAGCGAGGCAACGAATAAATTTGTATCTTTTTTTGAAATTCCCAGATGAATGAGTCTCGAGAGTTGGTCAGCTTCTGCGTATCGTTGTTCATTCCAAAATGTTTCCAAATTCAGCTGTTCAATCAATTGAGCGCGAATGTTGAAAAATTCTTCTTTCAGTTCATCAAACTTTTCAGCGTATCGATATGGAATCAGTTTGTATTCCACAAAGCCCGCGCAGTTCAAAATTCTTCTCAGAGTTTCCTTTTCTTTACTGTTTCCTTCGTACCTCATTACTTGTTGAAGAAGTCGGTGGATGCTCACCAATTCAATTTCCTCCTCGCATTCCTTTGTACATTCCATCTGTCGCAGCTCGTCGGACCGCTTGGAGTCATTATGTTTTCGGCATTTTAATTTCTTGCTGCCGGTCTTTGTGATGAGTGAATTTTCTGCAAGCAAATCAAATGCATCTTCCACTTTTCCATTTGACATTTCCATAATTTGAGCAAAAAAGTCAGACCCAATGTTGTCCGGCGAAATATAAGCAAAAATTGACAAAATTCTGAATGCAATTTCTCCATTTTCCTCTTTTTGAATCAAATCCAAAGAATATTTCATTGTTTTATAAATCGATTTTTGATATTCGTTCAACGTTTTCGCGGATGTCAAAATACTTTCTGTTGTCTTTAAAGTATAAATGTAATCTTTTATTTTAATTCGCCTTTTCTTTGTCAAAGTTGACACAACAATTTGCAGGGCGAGTGGTAAGTGACCCAACAAAGTTGACAATTCAATTAAATGCGAATCTTGATATTCCAAATCTTTCAGGTTTTTCTTCAAAAACAGAACGCTGTCCTCGGAACTGAAGGAATGTAATTGTAGTTTCTGAATTTCGCCAAAGGATCGTTGGTCACCCCAATTTGTGCTTCGTGAGGTAATCAGACAATGGAAATTGGGTTTGTCAATTGGAAGGACTTCTTTTACTCCCTCGTTGCCAACGTAACATTCCGCATTATCAAAAATGAAAAGACATTTGTAATCCGACAATTTGTGAAATATTTCCAAGGCCAAATCTTTCAAAATTAATTCCTCCCTGTGTCTAATTTCTAATTTGATGGACAGATTCTTAAATGACTTGGATAAACTTCCTTCGCCACAGTCTATCCAAATAATGTGAGCGTAATTATCTTTGTAGTAATTAGCAAACCAAGTGGCCGTTGTTGTCTTGCCAACTCCTCCCATTCCAGAAACTGTGGCTTTTTGACTGATGACAGATATGTTGTCGTTACCACGCTTTAAGGCATTGAAAATACTTTCAACAAGAAGGGAACCTTGATCGTTCCTTCTCTCAAAGTGTGAATTAATTTGCAGTTTTATTTCTGGCCACCATTTTCCGTTTAACAATTTATGCCTTTCTCCACGTTCTGCTGTAAACATTCAATAAAACCCCAAGTAAACAAAAATATTTCATTATAAAAATTGTAGACATCTTATACAAATGGAAAGGCGTTATAAATAAAATGATAACCGGATGTCTGAAGGTTGTGCTTTTCAATTGTTGTGTGAAGTTGGTCGCGTAACTTTTTCACATTTTCTGTCAATTTTCCTGTATACATTCAAATAGAAAACGAGACACCATAATTTGTGGCCCAAATGACAGGAAAATGTTCAAAATTTGTGTGAAACTACATAATGAAAAATTACCAGCTGTTTCACTATCGTGCTTCTCAACTGCAGCAACAAAAATTGAGAATTTCCTTTCCTCCACACTTGCGTTTCTTATCCAGGAAGAAATGCTTTCCCGAACTCGACCCAAAAATGTGCTGTACTCCCGCACGTCATTTTTCATTGCTCGATTCATAAATTCGTTTTCAATGTCTTCCCAATATTCGTTTCCTACATTACATCGTAGTAAATCACAAATCCGTCCCAGGTGATCATCCTCGACAGTAAAATCTGTTGTAATCAAGTAAAAAATAAATATTTTAGAATTTTATAAATAGCAAACCAAAATAAAATTTAAATAAATTTTTATTAAAATTACCTAAACCATTTTTAAAATCCATTTTAAAACTTAAGCTACGGTAGTTTGCCAAATTCGTAGTTTTGGGTGAGGCGAAAGAGGAAAAAGGACAACGCAAATGGCGGCGTATAATCTTCAATGATAAGATAATATTTAGGTCACGCTCCCATTTCAATTAATCTTTACTACGATATACGGAGGCTCGAATATACTCCGTATGTTAAATACCTGAGGGAAAAATAGTATTACAACGACCAAATATTCCGAGAAGCAGCGGCACAGTATACTATTGGTAAGAATACAATTGTCCCAAAATGTTGAACTGGACTTATACAATTATCATTTAGTCAAACAAATTTATGAATTTTTTTTCATAATAAAAGACAGTTGTAATTAATTCTGATGTGGTTATTTGAATGCAAGTGGCATTCGAGTTTAATTTCCATGTAAATAAAAGGGTTTCAGGAGTAACCAAAAATATTTTTATTCCATATTTACCGATAACATTTACTAGTAAGACCACATGAAACCAACATTTTAATGAGAAATAGCTATTCGGTTCAATTCAATTCGATTCAATTCATTTAAACGTTATTCCGAGGCTTTATACATTTCTGTGCGTCCGAGACCTGAAATTGGGAATATGAGTTCTACTCACTGACAATGAGTGAGAGTAAGGATGAATTCGTTAACCGGAAAAATCGGCCATCAAAATTTTGTGGGAAATTTTTGACATGCAAGCCAAAATGCATAAAAGCGAACCCTAACGCTTTATTTTAAAAAATACGTCTTTTTTTAAGCTACAAATGTGTTAGCTTTTAATGAAAAACATTTTTTTTAAGTTCCTTCAAAATATTTAATGATTACATGGTGGGGGAAAACACAATAACGAAAACACGTCTCGTAACTTCAATTGTATGATTCGAGCAGAACGTTTCTGTGTACGATCACCACCTGGAAAAATAATTGCGTTTCATTAAATCGCCCCTTCAATTACAAAATATTTAATTATTACATTTAAATAAACATTATTAATTCAAGTTTAAAATCTTGGGTAACTGCTTTTATGTAGGTAGCAAAGGAAATTAAATATTAAAATATTTGTAATAATATAATTTTACCTGTGTGGCGGCCGTGTTGGGTATTTGGCTGACATAATCTTCCAATGTCTTAACTTGCAATTCCTTCACCACCTGCTTTCCCCCTTTTAGCTGAACGACGGTGGGGATGGAGTAAGGAACTCTGTCGAAGGGGTAACCCATGGGTTTGGCATCTGGGTAGTTCCTTCCTTGAATCCCACAGTGAACGTGCGATGGGGTGCATTGTTCAATGTTTAAATTCTGTTGCCGTTGCTGTTGGGCGTTAGAGACGGGGGGAGGGGCCACAAAGTCCGCAGCGCCATCTGTCACCATAACGAACACGTCGAAAACCATTCCCGTCTCCGTGCCTTTGGGCAGCAGAAGGTGATGAGGGTAGCCGCACTCACAGTCAGTCCGACCCCTCGTGTTGCTCTGAATTTCCCGCCGAATTTGGTTAATGGATTTTGGCCAGGGGGCGGTGACGGTTGAATCCTCCGACCACCTTTCCAGTATATTCTCTCCAGGTTCTACTGAAATTATAACATATCATTTACAGTTGTAAAAATTACGTAAAATTTCAATTTTTTACCCGCGAAATGCCGCAAAAAGTGGATCCATTGACTTTCACGCATTTTTAATACATATAAATTGCTTACATATTTTTTGGAAAGAGTCCATCGTAAAGAAGATACTCCTTTGTTCGGCGATCGTGTAACGGTCCTCTTTCAGCAAAGATTTGAATCGTGGCGCCATAAATATTCTAACGGTAGACAGAGTTCTCACATTTCGACGATTTGTCTTGAAAATACAAGATTCGCAAAAAATTTCAAAATTCAATGCATTTTCTCTAATAAATCCAAAGTCCTATGAATATTAACTGAACGTACGATTTTAATTCGATAAGTGAATTCCTCGTGATTCAAATGTTTGGCACATATTGTCACATTGGGCGGGGCTCTGTTCATTGACTCGCTATTAAAATCTAGTCCCCCTTCCAACTGGAAATTATGCAGACTGAAAAATGTGTACAGTAAATTTTCTGTGTAACCCCCACGGGGGATCACTTTTATATCTTTCACTTCGATTCCATTTACAATCAACGGATGTTCTCCCTGCAAAATTACAGTCATAATTAAAAATCAATTAAAAGCACAAACGAGTATTAGGAATATTTAGACTTGGAAACCTTCAGTTTCGATTTCGAAATATGACATTACCAAGGTCAGATGGTGTGGAGCCAAATGCGTAGCTTTGTAGGCCAAGAACAAAAGATCCACTAATTTGTGCCAACGATAGAATACAACATCTCTCATTGCGGTCGCAAAATGTCCCATTACGCCCCTCGACCCCTAATTCAAAAAATCTCTGATCCAAAATGGCAATCTAGTGCTTTCTATTGAGGCAGTTGAATTTAAGGCGCCATTTTACAAGGATCCAAAATTCGGATGGGGGCTTACAGTCACAAAACATAAAGGTTAGGAAGAATAGGCTGGGCGGAACCAAGTTATCATTGAACGGATTGGGCACAACCCTCATATGTAAATACATACGCCACTGTAGTGTTTAGTTGTAATTAAATTTAAGATTTAATAATTTACAAAATTTAAATTTTGTTTACCGGTGGTGCATTTCCGATGAGATTTGCGAAAATCCAATGCCCTTCATTGTGGTAGCCGTCGGACCCATAAAATTCCGTGTTGATGGAATGATTGGATGCCTCCGTTAACTCCGCCAGAATGTTCACGTTGTCAAAAGTGTGAAAGGGAACGTAAACATTTTGCTATAAAAATGTCTGATAAATGCAACTGTTTATAAAAATGTTAACACCAATGGCAAATGTTAAATACATGTATAATCTTACTCTCAGAATCTCTCCCCGAAATAAACTGTGCAACACACGAGCCTTCAGCGTCGTTGTATTCAAAAGAGTTTCAAAAAGCGTCGAATTCAGAACCGTCTTTTTATGTTAGAAAAATATTAATTAAATGTTACATTATTAATTAAACGATACAGGCACAGATCTAAGGGGGATTCTCATTGGTTCCTCCTTTGCTCCACCCCCTCCTGTGTTATAGCCTCTCTGGATCATTGCCTGAGACACTATTCGAAAAAATAATTTGAAAAATAAATAGGTTGTAGTCACGGACTGCTAATTGCTGGTACGGGGGGCGGGCAGCCCATTCAAGGGAAGAGATCCCATCTCTCAAGTGGGGGATGTATCCTTCCTTCACGACTGAATTCACTTCCAAGTTCAGTGGTTTAAGTGGCGGCAATCCATTCGCCAGTCGCTCCACAGAATATCTAATTATGAATTTTATTAATTCTAATTTTCTCCCTAGCATCGAAAGTTGGACCCCTGGGGGGATGAGGCAAAATATCGCTTGGGCCCCATCCCCTTAAAACTGAAAGCACCCCCTTAAAGTTCGAAAAATTGTTCCTTGGGCCATTTAGACCACAAGTACCCCAAGGGGCCTGCTTCCCCCAGTTGCGCCACTGGTTTGCCACAAACAAGAAACAGATTTAAATGAAAAAAAGAACCTTGCAATGAGTTCATGGTGAAAGAAGTAGAAGAATTCTCCGCGACGTTGAATTGGTGTGGCGGTGCTGCCTGGGTACAGCAAATGCCAAATCCAATGGTGGGCATTCATCTGGACATCTTCTCGGAAATACCAAAGTCTATTCTCGATTCCGTTATCTTGACCGAAAGTCTCGTCCAACATCCGACAAGTTGACTAACAAGTCATATTTATTCAATTTAAATAAGTCGTTTATTATTTAAATAGGATTCGATTTTTATAGGGACCTTAAATGGTACCGAAACTATTTAAGGACTTTTGGTTACCTGTTGATTTTGAGTGGATGGAGTTTGTGGTTGCAGTAGAGCATCAGGAAAGAAACTCGTGGGAAAAATGTTAATAGAGCTGGGTCTGGCCATGGAAAGTGTGTCTGGCATGTGGGCCGCTTGAGTTTTTATGAAGGATGCATACCAAACGTGAGGATGAACCTCTCGCTGCTGTCTGAAGTATGCGGACGCTTCAAGCAACTTCGTAAACTCGTTCTCGCCTTCGCCTGAAAAATTAAAAACTTAAATAAGTCAAGAGAGACTTTTGCTAAATGCAATCCACATTGTTACACCACTTATTATTTTGTTTGTAATTAATTCATGTAGGTTTCAAAATTGCACATGAAATTCAATTTTTAAATGAAACATAACATATTAAACTTGTAAAAAATGTAATTATTGGGTCAATACGCATAATTTTTCAATTTGAATTTGCAAGTTGGACTGTCTTCATCAGAATATTAAATTAAATAACAGCTTTTAAATAATAAACTAATAATAGAATCTTAAAATCAATCAGGTTTTCGTAAATCAAATTGCCTTACTGAAAATTACGAAATTAGCGACCTTGGAGTTTTTTTTGGCCTACTGACTTTTAAATATTTCCCGTTTACTGATTATTAGTCAATCTCAATTATCACATTAATCACAATTAATTGCTATTAATTAAGATTCGCAGTGATCACATTAACACAGCAATTAGTTCGAGATATTTACCACGGTACAATGCAGACAGGTATGAGGCTGCGCTGTTATGACTAGGATCGTAGCTGGCATACAGAGACCCCCGGGGGCATCTGGAAGAAATTTCCGTCAGGTTGTTTCTGAAGACACTGAAACGATCTCCACTTCCGCCGCCGGCGGCCACCGGCGCTTCTTGTGACGACGACGGACTCGTGTAGAATAAATCGAAATATTTCGATGCAAAACTTTCTTGCTTTTCCTGTCTTTTTTGCACAGCCACGATGACCCGAGTCGGGGGTAAGGGTGACCGCCCCCTCTCCCGAATACCGTTGTAATAAATCCCGAAAACTGACCCCGTTGTCACAAGAACAATTAATAATCTAAATTCTGTATACATTTCGTAAAAATTGATAATTTAATTTTCGCAATAGAAAAATAATTGCAAAGGGATAATAATTAATTAATTGCCCATTAGAGCCCAAGTCAGCGGCCTGACCGCAAAAACACGACTGACGGAACTCACTTTTAGGTAAGTGAATGTAAATAGGCATATTAGCGTATTCAATACGTGCACATTTTCTTATCTAATCTTTGTATACATCATCAGGCAGCCAACAAAACGTTTGAGATCTTTGGATTGTCAATCCTTTCTGTACATTCCATTTAGGTAACTGAAAAAGTGCAATAAACTATTGCACCAATTGTACTTTGAATGCTTACGCCTAACCAGGGTTTCGTAACACATTCATGATACACTTTTGGTAATAATCCCACCACAGTGGGAAGTTTTTATGCGTGAATAATGGTAATAATGTGAACAATGTGATATAAAAGCACTAAATTTGGGAGTTGGGGGGAATCGGATTTCCTTCCTTGTGCCTGAGTTCAATCTGGAATTTTATTGAACAGTAAAATCGCTCAAGATTCGTAAAAATAAGTGTAGGTATATAAGTAGTGTCTAGTTCTTGCCAGATTTTTGGTGGGAAAATTCAAAATATACCAATTGCATTACATAAATTCATTTTTCGACATTGTATTGATCTCTGGTCTCAGATATGAAGTCAAATATTAACAATATGAACAACAGTGGGCGTTGTTGCGAAACTTTCAGCACGTAAATATGGTCAGTCCCCAAATATGATTAAGGCTATACTTCTCGTTTTATGGCTAGAAAGTTGTTTTACGCTCATTCCTTTATTTGCTCTGCTGTCAATTCTATTTGTGGATTTCAGGCGTTCTTTATAGATTGAACATTCACATTCGCTGTGTCGTGTTACATACATACATATGCCATAATAATGGAGATTTACATAGTTAGACAGTTGGGGTTGTTAAAAGTCATTTCTGTATTTCCGTGTTACTGATCTCGCACAATGATACTTAATATTCAATTTAAATTAGGGATGCAAAATTTATACGACTATTCCTCATGATTTGATTATAATATAATGTACTACGAAAATTATTTTCTAGACTCATTATTACACTCAGATTACGCAGTGAATAAAAATTATTCAAATCCAATTGTAAATTGGCCGTAATCCCGAAATACTGAACAAGAAGACGATCTGATCGTAACATTAACAAAATTATAGAATTGAATTCTTGTATATTATCGCTAGGGGGCGTTCACACCAGAGTACACTTATAACGTGGGTGACGAGTTTCTGCGCTACGAAAGGGGGAGATGGCTTAAGATGGCGGTTTTATGTCACGCCCTTTATGAAGTAACCTTCATTGTGTTGAAAAAGGATTTAGTTGTGCTTATCGATGCAACGATGATGTTATGAATGGAAATAAAACAAATCTAATTAGTGATTCTTAGAATTCTAACAGTAACCCGGTGAATGAGTCCATGCAAAGAGTTGACCCCTGGTAACCCCATTTATTTAGATTTTATACCAAAAGTAGGCAGGGCCGGTGTAAGTTAACATAAAAAGTTTGGGGCTTTGGGATTCCCCTAAACACTTTTATTACAATTAGTTACGCCACTATCAGACAAAAATTCGGAAACAAGATAACACCAACAAAACAATTGACGTAATATTAGCTTGCATTTTGCTCAGCGGGTGATTCAAGAAGAACATTTCTGTGAACGATCACAACCTGGAAAATAATTGCCCTTTCATTAAATCACCCCCTCAATCACAAACTATTTTACTATTACATTTAAACAAACATTAAATATTAATTCAAGTTTCAAATTAGAAAGGCAAGGGAATTATTAAAATATAATATAAAATGCACAATATAGTTTTACCTGTGTGGCGGCCGTGTTGGGTATTTGGCTGACATAATCTTCCAATGTCTTAACCTGCAATTCCTTCACCACCTGCTTTCCCCCTTTCAGCTGAACGACCGTGGGGATGGAATATGGAACTCTGTCGAAGGGGTAGCCCATGGGTTTGCCATCCGGGTAGTTCCTTCCTTGAATCCCACAGTGAACGTGCGATGGGGTGCATTGCTCAATGTTTAAATTCTGTTGCCGTTGCTGTTGGGCGGTAGAGACAGGGAGAGGAGCCACAAAGTCCGCAGCGCCATCTGTCAACATCACGAACACGTCGAAAACCGTCCCCGTCTCTGTGCCCCTTGGCAGCAGCATGTGGTGTGGGAAGCCGCACTCACAGTCAGTCCTGCCCCGCGTGTTGCTTTCAATTTCCTGCCGGATTTGTTGAATGGATTTTGGCCAGGGGGCGGTGACGGTTGAATCCTCGGACCGCCTCTCCAATACATTCTCTCCTGGCTCCACTAAAATTATAATACTTGTAATGTTATTAAAATTACACATTATTTATAATCAACAAATTCATTTTTACGTTAATTACTTACAGATTGTTTGGAAAGAGTCCATCGTAAAGAAGAGACTTCTTTGTTCGGCGATCGTGTAGCGATATTTCTGCAACAAGGATTTGTAACGTGGCGCCATAAAAATTCTCACTGTGAACAAGGTGGCCACTGGACGAGAATTTATCTTCATGGAATTGGTAAATTTTAAAATTTTACAATTAAATACAAATATTTTAGGGTTATTGCTGGGGAATAGTTTTATTTTAATCTTACGATATGAATTCGGTAAGTGAATTCTTCATGATTAAGATGTTTTGCACATATGGCAACATTGGGTGGGGCGGGGTTCAAATCATCACTGTTAAAATCGAGACCCCCTTCAAGCTGGAAATTACGAAGACTGAAAAATGTGTAGAGAGAATTATCGGTTTGACCGCCGGCAGGAATTATTTTAAAGTCTGTGATTGTGACTCCTTCAACGACCAACGGATGTTCACCCTGAAAAATAGAAATTATTGTTACATCGTTTGTGCACATAAAGTCCAAAAATTTGATTTAAAGCACGATGGTGAATTAATATGGAAACGCCATTACCAGAGTCAAATGATATGGCGCCAAATGTGTGGCCTTGTAAGCCAGGAACAGAAGATCCACCAATTTATGCCACCGGTAAAAAATAACATCTCGCATGGCGGTAGCTACGTGCCCCATGACCCCTCGTGATCCCTACAATCACAATTTTGAAATACCAAGTAATATTTTGAATATTTATTCAACATTAAGGCAAAATTGCGTCAAAAAAATTCCATTTAAAAAACAAACCCTTCACAGGGTTTCTTAAATCAGAATTTGTGGTAAAAAACCCTTCACAGTGGGAATATGTAATTTGAATAATGGGATTATTGTTAAAATGCGATTAAATCATTGTATTGCAAATTAAAACATGCATAATATAATCACAACAATTAATCACACCGGAAACCCGAATGCCATACCTGTGGAGCATTTCCGATCAGATTAGCAAAAATCCAGTGTCCCTCGTTGTGATATCCATCCGTTCCGTAAAATTCATTGTTGATCGAATGATTGGAAGACTCTGCCAACTCCCCCAGAATATTGACATTGTCGAAAGTGTGAATCGGGACAAACACATTTCTCTGTTAACAATAAATTACAAATAAATATTACATTATTAAATGCATAATTTGTTGAACACTTTTAATTTAATTCTTTAAATCCCAGCTTTTTTAATTTAAAAAAAGGCAGTATTTTTTACCCTTAAAACTTCTCCGCGGAGTATAGTGTCCAAAACTCTGGTCTTTAGTGTGGTCGTATTCAAAAGGGATTCGAAAAGCGTCGAATTGAGAACCGTCTGTAAAAATTCAAGAATATAAAATTAATTTACCCAAATTAAAAAAATCATAATCACGTACTGCCAGCTGCTGGAATGGGGATCTTGGTGCCCATTCGATTGAAGAAACTCCATCTCTCAAATGCGGGTTGTATCCTTCCTCCACAATGGAATTCACCTCGATGTTAAATGGAATTGGAGGCGCTAAACCATTTACTAGTCGTTCGGCAGTGTATCTAAAATAGGAATTTTTTATTAAATAATTTTTTCAGCCTTTGTAAAATTTGGAGCAGGGGGGGGAATGAAAAATATCCACCTTGCTATTAATTCGTGATGAAAGAAGTAGAAGAATTCCCCACGACGATCAATTGGGGCGGCACTCGCAACGGGGAACAATAAATGCCAAATCCAATGATGAGCGTTCAGTTGGACATCTTCTCGAAAATACCAGAGTCTGTTCTCGATTCCGTTGTCCTGGCCAAACGTCTCGTCCAGCAGCCGACAAGTCTGTGTGTGCATTATCACAAATGAAACTAAAGTCAATTTAGGGGCGTACATCTACAAAATTCAATTCATCCCCACCCACCTACCCCCGTGCGAAACGGGAAAAATGTAAAATATCAGAAATGCATGCTATTCTCAAATTTCTTCCATTTTTGCCACCTGTGTTTTACCCACCCAGCCCGTCTAAAACTGGAAAAACGTAAAATATCATAAAATCATGCTGTCTCAAATTTCTTCCATTTTTGCCACCTGTGTTTCACCCACCCAGCCCGTCTAAAACCGGAAAAACGTAAAATATCATAAAATCATGTTGTCTCAAATTTCTTTCATTTTTGCCACCTGTCATTCTCCCAATGGAAACTCTGAATAATTCTTTTTGGTATTCATAAATATATTTGTTCCTATTTGTATGTAATTTGTGGTTCAAACTTCTTCTGAGACCGCGATTATTTATTGGAGTAAAACTTTCTGAGAGAATGAGAATCAATCAATGTGAATTGTTTATAGAAAATTGATATGAAGACCTGCTGCTGTTGATTTTGTGTTTGATCGTTGGTTTGAGGTTGTTGTAGGAGTGCATCGGGAAAGAAACTCGTGGGAAACACATTGATTGGACTCGGTCTGGCCATAGAAAGTGTGTCTGGCATGCGAGACGCTTGTGCTCGTATGAAAGAAGCGTACCACACGTGTGGGTGTACTTCTGATTGCTGACGAAAATGTTCAGCCGCTTCAAGTAGACTCGTAAATTCATTCTCGCCTGAAAATGTCGGGAAAAATTGACGGAAGGTCATTAATCTATCATTTTCTTATTAACTAAAATAAAATAAATGTTACAAGGTTACAACTACAACAATATAATTATGATAAAATTTAATTGCTAAAATAATTTCTCAATAAATTAGTTAGTAACCTAAAAAAATAGAGAATTTAAAAAATTCCGTTAAAATTGTTTCTTATTAAATTTGAAAAATAAAAAACAATTCGACACAAAAAACAAACCCAGCCGCATTAGAATAATTTCCCAAATGAAGTCCGAAATGATGAAATATTTAAAATTGTCAAGAATAATTTTTACCACTGTATAAAGAGTGTAGATAGCTGACGGCACTTTTATGACTAGGATCGTAACTGGCATAGTGAGCCCCTCGGGGACATCTGGCTGAAATTTCCGTCAGATTATCTTTGTACACATTAAAACGATCTCCAGTTCCGCCAGCCACCTGCTGCGGCACCAACGATGGATTCGTGTAGAATAAATTGAAATATTTCGACCCCAAACTTTCCGGTGGTGGTTGTTCACGTACTTCTTTCAAAATCACGTACGTCATGGGCAAAAGTGTCCCCTTCTCCTTGTAATAAGCGGTAAAAACCGAATTTGCCGCCAACAAAATCACTATTAATCTCAATTCTGTACGCATTTTGCAAAAAAATTAATTACCTATACTAAATTAGCAGAATATAATTCTCTGTGGAGTGCATCCACCAGCAGAGTTTACTGGCAGACAACAAAATTGCGACTGAACTCTTTGGCGAAAGACAGCAAAATAGAATTAGACATTGAACAGAAGAAATAATGACAGTCTTATACCTAATCATGCATTTCGCTCAATTACCTATACTGCAGTGCCGTTAAGACAATCGGGGCCCCTTTTCTACAAGAAATACCTCAAATTCCCCTGATAAATTTACGTGGTGAGGATATTTGAGCCCCAGGGCCACACCCGGCCTAATTACGCCAAAGCACAGTGATATGCATGTAATATATGACAGAATAAAATTTCTTATTCTATACACTGACCACTCAATTGACCGACCACACTGACCCAACAATTTTGCTTAAGCACGCTTATTAAGATAATTTATTAATAATTAATTGTAAGGAATTAAGATTTTTTTTTGGATTCGTTACTTTATTTCAATTTTTGCATTGTTTATATTTGTCGCTTTATTTTTTACCTTTATATATATTTAGTTATCACGCTACTAATTTTTATTGCTGTAATATTTGGTTACAGGTTTGCTAAATTGCTTGGATGTGTCTTGTCTTTGTCATCTAGTTTTTGTCTCATTTCAGCCGCACGCCCACACGCTAAGCAATTCCCCAACCTCAATGCTTAAATTATGGTGGTGCTCCGCATTGCATTTAGTACGTGGTAATGGATCATCCCACAGACAACTTTAAAGTAGTTTATGGGAATTGTGCAATAGCTGATGTGTTATGAAAAATAAATTAATAATCTGTGTCTGAACACGGAAAGAGAAAGTTGTTCTTCAAGTTGTCCCGACGCCGTTCAATCTACAGAAGTTTCTTAAGGAAACTTGTGGTTACGATTTTTTGCTGATCTTGGCTTCTGTAAACTCGACACCGCATACACAATGCTTTCTTAATGAATGTAAGCATGCTGCCACCGTCAGTGACGTAAGCCGTGGTTGTAGATAAGTGTCGTATCCACCCTATGGACCCGTGCCCCCCCCCATAAAATTAAAAAAATTACTTAGGAAGGAAGGGGAGGGATTGAAGGGTGTGGCTAAATTAATATAGGAAAGAGGCACCCCCTGTCCCCACCAAAAACTTTTCTGGATACGCGCCTTTTGTAGACCTTTTCAAAATACAAAATTGTACATTCCAAATCGTTTTGTCCCCAAAATTACAGATACAAAATGCGAGTGTTTATCCCTGAATCAATCCAATTAAATCAATTTGGGGTATAGTGCATAATTACATGTTGAAAAGATGTGATACTCGAAACTCAATGGGGAAATTGTGCCCACGTTGATGGCTACGCCACTGCTTACCTTACTAACAATTATTATTCAGCTTACAATAAAGATGCATGCGGTATGCAATGCAATGATAAGCAACTGTTCTGTTTAGAGACCGGAGCACATAAAATTATGAATAAATTTTTGTCAAAATTATGTCAGATCTTCCAAGAAATCACCACCAATTCTTGGAATTAGCCACCTAAACGTATTTGCAACTTGTTTACTATTACACTTGTTTGCAAAGTATTTGGCCACCCACTAAAAGGATCGAGGAAGGTTAGTAGCCTGAACCACCCAACTTATTCAATTATCGTTTGTTTTTATATGATTTATGTTGGAATTATCTCATTCATTTCCTAATTCGATAAAGCAAAAGATACATTATGTCACAGATGACCTATCTAAGTCACAAGGAAAGGTGGAGTAGGTGGTGTGCTGGCTACACTTTATAATTTTAAAGCATTTTGGTGAAATCTGGTCAAGTGACACAGGAATGACAAATTCGCAAAATAAAATCGATTTTGCAAAAAATTCACGTTTTTCTGATTTTTAAAAAAACCACATTGAACCATGAGATTCGGAATGGGGCCAAAAATTATTCAAATATTTTGGTGACCTAATAAACACATCGCCCCTTCAACACTATCGGTGCGGTCACCAAATAACTAATTCAACGATTGCTATAAATGTTGCACCACATTATTGACATTTAACAATCTAAAGATAATAAGGATTCCCATTTGCCAACAAATTATATCATCCACCATTAAATTGTAAAAAAAGTCAGTAATTACTACGCTTATAATGATGTTTCCCACTGGTTACGAATTTCTAGTTCTGCAATCAGTTAATTGTCGTTTCAATATTACAATTTGAAGCCAGAGTGCATCTAATCAGGTGGACAAGTTTCGAGCGACTTGACAATGAAACTATGTATTCTGAGTGCAAGTAATGTGACAGGGTTCCCAAGATTTGTGGGTTTCTGGGTATTTGAGTTCTTTTGTAAAAAGAAGTGTTGAGCTATACCGGTAATTGGTACCAAGACAAAGTGTGCCAAAAGGTGGAGCTAGAATTAGAGGAGCAAAAGTATATTGACATGTATGGCTAAAGTTAATGTCTCCATGTTAAAAAATTTGATGAAAATTTGGAAAATTTTGATATCAATTTGCCCCTTTCACAAAAGAAAAAAGCCACTAAAATCGAAAATCCATCAGTTTGGAATTTTTCGATTAACTTTTTTGTAAATATTTCAAATAAAATTAATCAAAACGATTAAATTAATTTTTTCTCCAAAAACCCAAATATCTAAGGGGTCAGTTTTCATAAAAACCCTGGCCTTTTCCAACCCTGCAACCACGTGTGTACATACAATGATTAAGAAAAGTACATTTCACACTCATTCTCCATACGATAAAACTTTTCCAATGATTATGTTCTTTGAGTAGAAGCTAGATAGCAATAAAGGTGTGCGTAAAGCTATTTTGTCGACATGACCCATATAATGATGTACAGATCCGTTCATTTCCTTGCTGACCACGCCTACCTCCTTACACGTCTACAAGCAATCAACTTCAACTAATGGAGTTAGACAGATAACGTAACGAATTCATATAGCATGTACATAAGAATGGGCACCGTGTATGCAGCCAACGAATCATTTTGGTGGTGCTTGCTCAGAAGACGCGTCCTCGAATTTCTTTTTAGCCAACTGCGGTTACTCGGGGGCATTCGAAGCTTTGAATTTTATCCTTGGTGGAGGACTAAAAGAACCCCAGAGTCAGTAATTCCATTAATTATCATTTATAATACTGGCTGTCTCAAAGGAGGGATAAACAGTACGCATCAGAAAAAAATCAGCATAGAAAGGATGGGGAAGGGGAGTCTGGGGAGGGGTTAATTGCCTGGGAAGGACAAGAATGAACCCCCTGAATACTTTTTTCTAAATACTCCCCCTGGTACTCCTACATTCAGAGCTTGGTGATAAATTGGTTTTTGCTCGGGATTAAGAATCAGAATGTCTTAAAACCAAGGATTTACAAAAACAAGGGAGATTAAATAATTTTTGGGGTATCAAGGATTGGGAGGTTAATCCTTTATTTATAATCTGGGATTTATGAGTTCATTTTTCATGAATTAAGGATTACGAATTATTTCTTGTGAACAATTGAGGATTACTAATCCTTAATCGGGATTATCTTTCATTTGCTAATATTTTAACAAGGTACATTCATTCCCATGTAAATACAAGTTCAGTCTACCGCACAAAATGACAAAATGTCCAAAAATTAAATCTACCTTGTGGAACACAAAATTGGTGTAAATTTTGTTGTACTTGTTCGCGGGAAATTCAAAACAATTGTGCAATTTCGGAAAATCTAATGTTTTACTACAGAGAATTCAATGGGACATTGTCAACAGTGGATACTTGGAAGTGGCAGAATTGAATGACATCATTACGGTGTTCCCACAGGCAGTGGGATCGTTGCCACCAAATCAGATCGGATGTTTGGGATACCTATGGAATTTCAGGACCTCTTTATGGTACACCGCATCTCACATTACATTTACTCCTTATATTGTCACATAATTTTTTATAAGCTTATATTTTCACAAAGAAAATTTAATCTACTGAATTATTTCTAAGAATTTTGAACTAAATTTGAATAGGAATCCTCTGAGTAATTTTAATGAAGTTTATCCATAAAATCGAATTTCTCTATTTTCATAGAAATCTGTTCATATTATTTATTCGGCAAGTACATTTTAAAGGTAAGTCGCCCCTCTCTGTGATTCATCTTAGAAAATGACTTCCTGTGGTCCTTGCTTTTTCATTTGCCTCTTCTTTCGATTTAAATGTCAACATAAATAAGGAAGTAATTGAAAATGTGTCATCTATTGTTCCCGTCACTATCAGAGAGTATTGTCAAGAGGGCGTAGTTCAAATAGGAAGTCGTAAAATGTCACCTCATTCAAATAAAACCGTGTTAATGCATTGTACTGTTCTACGAATTCCTTTTTTCAAGTCAATGTACTCGGATTTAAATTAATACATTGTGCACCCAACTCGGCAAAAAGTATAAAAGCTGAAGCACAGCTCTTTAAATGCACGTCTCCCGTTGAAGCGTCTCCATCATCACGACACAAGGCATCATCCCCTTAACATTCCGCTGCCCCGCAAAAATTCCAGCACTGCATCCGGTCTCGACAGGAGAATCGAACTCTAACGCCGAAAAATTGTAAGAATACAAAACGAAAACTGTCAGAAATTAGAAAACAATCGAAATTATCGAATAATTTGTTTTTTTCAGCCAATTAGCGGACTTGTGAGTGACATCCGATATCCAGAATGCTTTCGTCACACCGGGAATCCCCTAGAGATCACTGCATCGAGAGACGACTATCAAAACTGAAATGGAATTCAAAATAAATCCCGAAAGTCTTTGCGTTCGAAAAATTCAAGATATTCACACTTCGTATCTCTGATTGTAACTAATTAACATTCCGAAACCATTATTCATTACGTATAATGTACAATTCGGTTCTACAAAAATTAAATCCGTCTTGAGGAGGAGGGAGGGGAGCCTGCGGTAATGGCTTTTCCTCTCACTCGTCACACTTTTTGCTTCAAACTCGACTGCAATGGTACGCAGTTGTTTTCCCGCAATTTATTCAACATTTCTTCAACTAAACGTGATCGAATCGATAGTCTTGTATGTAATCAAAATGAAACCTTAATGTGATTGATCGGTCCCAATTTTTGTCAGTTTTACCACTAATTGTGCTGGTAATTTAAACATACCTTGCAATTAAATTGTTGTTATTTTGCTGTTTAAGTTCTAATGCTTATGGATATTAATAACCTAATGTATCATTGTTTGGATTGCATGGTAGGGTCTTGTATGCAAAACATGGATATCTAGATCCGTTTTCGAAGTCTCTCTACGTGTTTACATGGTTTATAGCAATGTAAGGTCTTTTGGTATATTCCAAAGATTATTCATGAATTATTTATTATGTGTTTTTAGTTTTTGGTGCTATTCGCTAAAAATACTTGTATTTTTTAAACACTAGATACGTAATGTTAAGATTCGCAATAGAGTGCTGTAATTTATCCCGAATAACAAATGAAAATATCACGAGGGTGCGTGTATTTGTATTTGTGACTTGTATTTTTGGAATTGTGGAATTCCGTTGTTATTGTTTTGTCGTAAAACACGCTAAGATACTTTAATCTTCGTCTATGTATGTATACATACATACTTAAACACATTGTTAACAATAAAAAGAAAATTCGAAATATAAACTACAAACGTTGATTTAGATTTCTTGCGTACAAAACGACTAGAGGAAACGATTTAGTTTAAAAAGTGATGGTTAAATTTTCATCTCTTAATAGAAAATTGCTATTTAAATTACGAAAGCCAAATAATTAATCAATGGAAGGACAAGGAATAAAATGCGACAACTAAAGGATTTTAGATGTACAATATAAATTCGTAATTAATATTAGCTAAAATCCTTTGTAGAAACAATAAAGCACAATCCTAACTTTTTTATACTATTTATTTCGAGAAATAAAAATTACCTAATTGAAATCAGTGTTTCGTAAATTCCACTTTTGTCATGCGAATTCCAGTCCCGTGGGATTAATTGATTTAAGAGTTCTTTGGCGTTAATAAATGCAACGTTTTTGCTTCTCCTCAAAATCCTCCATATTTAATGATTTATTAAGAAAATGTGAAATTGAACCGAGCCTATTAAAATGTATTTGCACCGAAAGGCACCGACCATCTCGATGCCAAAATCATTTTTTGACGAAAAAAATTTCGTTTTTTAACAAGGATTGGCCAATTTCAATTTGGTCAACCTTTACAAATTATTGCATGTTCTTTTGCTGGCTGGACTCTTGTTTTCTTTTTGTCGTCTTTGTTTTGACTCCCGTTGTCTTGTCAGCACCATGAAAGTAGGCCCGGACTGTCGAATGTGTCTTTGCCACGTATTCTCCTTTTCTATGCTCGTCGTTGTGTTTTCTTTTGTCGTTAACTTCTTGGAATCAAACAAACGCCATTTTGATTGCCTTTCATTATTACAGCAGCGAAAACAGCAATTGCAACTTTACTCACGGAGAAGAGCATTTTAATTTAAAACAGAAAACATTACAAACTAATAATTCTTTCAGTTTTATTCTTCTACTTTCAGATATAAATCTATTAAAAAATTTAATTTAATTAGACAAATTTGAAATTGAAAAGTTTTATTCTGTAAAAATTTGAAATAATAATTCCAAAATGGAAAACCGATTAAAAACTCGAACATTACGAGATCCAAATGTAAACTGGATTAAAATTCCATTTTCGTTTAAAATATTCCAAAAATTACTTATAATTATTTCAATTCTTTTTTCCTTGACAAACGTGCAGAGTTTCCAAATGAAGGACTTTCCCTGCACCAGACATTTTCATTGGACTGCCGACGTGGATCTCGCACAAGAAGGCATTATGGCAAACAAGGACTGGTGGCCCATCACAGTGAATGCACGAACAGAAGGAATGATGAAGAATAAAACCGAAAATGATTTGGTAAAATATTCCACGCCCAATTGCAACGTTCACGTTATCATCGACACAGAAAAATTCTTCGGGGTTCTAAATTCCAAAGAAATGCGAATGAAACAAAGGGATATTAGAGCCTTATTGGAAAAGATGAAATCCATAGTGGACGGAAAGAATAGATTTCCTTTTTATCGACCGATGGGCGACAGAATTTTTTCAGATTATTTCCAAGTACCATTTGGTCAAATCAAAGATGACGACAGAATTCTATTCCTTAATAATGCAAGCAGTAGAATTGCTAGATCGCAATTTTCAAGATTACACTTTAGCGCGGGAATCTACTTTTTTGACATGAAAACCGGACTGACTTTGCATCGTTGCGCCAAATGTCTAGATTTTATCAAAGCTCCACCCCAATTTCAATTCTTTGGAAAAAAAATGGAACAGCATTTCAAAAGAATGGCAAACAAAAATAATCAAAAAATTGCTGCACAAGCTGCTATAATTGGAATATTACCAAAATGCAAACGACCGAGAAAACTTTGTGGGGATTTCTTTGCATCGAAGGAATTCATTGATAAAAGATTCAATACGACCGTCTTGTTTTCCTCGGGTATAAACCAGTTGGTCTCCTTAACAATAATGGTATTCGACAACGGGCAAAATAAATTCGAATATCAAGATGAGAATGATTACAGGTTTTTCTATAAAGAATCTCGAATGCAATATGTCGCTTATTGTGAAAATAAGAAAGTTCTTGATTTTGATGTTTCCGTTTGGTTCGTTCCTTTCGACAAAGCGACGTGGACTCTTTTCCTAATTTCTTTTGCAATTTCCAGTTTCTTTTTCCGAAAAAGAAGAAATTGTTCTTCCCTCTCATTAATTAAATATTTCTTTGCCAGCCTCTCGATTCTTGTTCGACAAGAACCGCAAAAATTCCCAAAATTATTTATTTTATTGTCTTTCGTTTGCATTGTCGTAGCAACGTGTTATGAAACTTTGGTCACAGGAAAAGTCATTTGTCCAGCACAACAACAAGCTTTCGAATCCTTCGAAGAATTGCTCGAGAATGGATACAAACTGACGAGAGTGACACTAACAACTCCATTGGATTTAGGTAATGTTAGAATGTTTGCATACTCCTTTGATTTAGATTATCTTTTGAATAAGAAATACAAACACATCAGAAATATTGAAAACAGCGTTCATGATGTCAGGATTTCTGTAACTTCTTTTCTTAGTCTGAAGAAATTCAATGATAATCCATACTTCTTTAAAAACGTTAAATATGGTTTGCCAATGTCGGAGCCGCAATGTTCCCAAGGAATATTCTCTAAGATTATGAGCTTGAAACATCAACAGTTTCACTGGTTTTGTGTCAAAGAAGGAATTCAGAGCAATCTCGGTAACATCAAATTTTATGGTCATATGAAAAATGAATTATTAAGTTTTTTTGAAGAATTGCGGAGAAGTGGATTCGTGGAATGGTGGCAAACAGTCAAAGAATCCATTCATTATTATCGTGAAAACCAGGAAATTTCCAAAGAACCAATAAAAATTGGTTTAAATTCCCAAGTCATGCAAATCTTTTATTTGACAGGGATTCTACTCAGTTTTACTTTTCTAATTTTAATAATAGAAATTTTAATTCATCGAAAAATTAATTGGAAATCTTTTGCTATTTCTCTCGTAAATGTTAAAAAAGGCAAAGTTTTGAAGATGTTAAAATGGGTGACATCGATAAAATTCAGAATAAAGAGGAAAAGAAAAAGGTTGTTACGAATTCGTCGAATAGAAGTTCGTCCACAATTTTGAAATGAAAATATCAATACAAATTAAGGTTTTGCAACCTAATATCGGTATGTTAATTCTATAAACTTTTTATATAGAATAGTGTCACGATTTTTAAATAAAATCAAATTGTATGCTTACCACAATAAATTGTTCTATTGAACTCGAGTAGTACCTTTAACGATCTTTAACTAAGTGCGTATGCCGATATATGTGTCATGTAGCAGTTTAAATATTCATATTTGAATTTTCAAGGAACGAGCTA